>JAGDQP010004986.1:6962-81373 GCA_022664845.1 Lepisma saccharinum | reverse complement strand
CTACGAAAGGAATAACTTCATTTTCTCTTTCATTAAGAGATCCAGACTTGCCCTGGATAGCTTTCTCCTCAATTTTGAGAGCCAGTATTTCTCACGGTTTGTTGCTCACTTCGGGACAGTAAACGCATGGACATTTGGCAAAATTTTTGTTTAAAAAACTCAATCATATGAACAAACGATCTAATTTCATTTTTTCGTTTTCATCATTAAATCTTGTCTTATGAGTATTAAAAATTGTTCTTGTTAATTTGATAACCACATTATGTAAGAAAAGTGACATTCTAGAAAGAATTTTTGATTTTTCAATAACCTACCGTTTCGTCATAATTTTGATCTAAAATCTTCAACATGCTACCGCTAAAGTGTTCATCAAAACTTCTTACCTGTCTTTACCTGTAGAACATCTTCAGAAGCTTTATCGGTCGAATTCTGTTATGAGCAATGTTTGTGGGCAATATTTATTCATTCGTCTCTGAAAGCTGAAAGAAAGAAAAATGAATTATTGACAGTTATTCCGCCAGACATCCTTGTGGAGGGTGACAACCCCCAAATCCTCGACAGCACCTCCAACTTAAAACAAATACGGTCAAAAATCGATAGAACTCTGGGAAACTCCACTTACACGTTCGAATTTTGACTTTACAGCCTTCAAACTGAAAACCCTGGCGGAATCCCTAATCATTGATAATAGCTGTTCAAGTTGGTAATCAAAGTACTTAAAGAAAAATGAAAGGACATCTGGATTTGACGAGTGCGGAATCAGTTCCAGGTAGGCCTACTTTTAATTGCTCTTCTATTTAGGTAGTTACAATATGTCAATGTATTCACCTGCAATCCATGAGGATCTACTGAAAATCAAGATTGCTTCTAACTATTCTTTTAAAAATTACCTGGAAAGAAAAAAAAATTGTTCTGAAAATTTTAGTTCGTAAGATAAAATGATAATTCCCTATTTACCTGAAAATAAATTTCCTTTTTCACATTTTAAAATAATGGAAGATGTGGAACGGAAGCAATTCTCATATAATATAACATAATGTAATGTCTCTAATAGCAACAAATTCTAATATTTATATTCTCATTTGGTTCCGTTTAATACATTATTTACAATCCGCTGGCTGTTTGCGTTTCCTCAAGAATGTTTCAATTATCTCTTAATATCTTAATACCTGTTAATATCTTCCTCTCTATTCTGCGAATGTCTTATTTCTCCTTAGTTTATATTCATTCCTATGGGGTGACAATTGAGTTTTCTAACATCATTTGAAAATGCAAATATTTGTTTACTGGCTGCGTTGATAAACTTTTCGTAGGCTCAAGTAATGATTTCACTAATATTTGTCAACCTATCAACAGAAAAAATAATAGATTATTTTCTGTTTCATTCCTTTAAATTCAAAATCTGTTTATTTATCTAGAGGACCAGATCAAAGTTATTGATAAGTGTTACTCCAACAACAAGTACATCATCATCTCAAACTCGTATATACTAAATAGTAACGCATCAGTAAAGCTCCGCTCTAATTATAAAAATACTAAACAATTCTTGGCCTGAGCCAAAGTTGCCTAAAGGCCATACAAATTAAATTCAAATTCAAACTAAACAATTCTCATCGTGCGATCCTAATTTAAGTTAAGAACATCTTCAGGAATAACAGATAATTAAAAGAAAGGACAGAAAAGTTAAGTAAAATTTAAAACATGTACGTATAAAAGTAATGGATTTTTGCACATATATTTTCCTGTTACGGGCTTACTGACAAGTAAAATTGATGTCGACCACGTAGCCGCGTGGTCTAAAGCGTTAGGCCAGCGACT
Source organism: Lepisma saccharinum (assembly GCA_022664845.1). Classification (NCBI taxonomy): domain Eukaryota; kingdom Metazoa; phylum Arthropoda; class Insecta; order Zygentoma; family Lepismatidae; genus Lepisma; species Lepisma saccharinum. Next base: position 79,555 of record JAGDQP010004986.1, on the reverse strand, counting down.
CGAAGGTCGCGGGTTTGAGTCCCGTCTGGGGCATTGATATTTGTGTATTTTAGCTAGCTGTAGATGGGCCGAATCGTGAGGGGCTGAAGTCAAAAGTTACTAAACTGAACCATGCAAAATAAAGTTTACAAAAGTGTTACGTAAATTTTATTTTATTTTATTGAATTCCATCCTTGTGTAGCACAATATGAATGCAAGCTATCGATATTTACATTTCCTCTTGTGAATTATATCTCTTCATGGAGGTAGTTTAGGCGTCTGTGATCTAAGACAGTCACAAGTTTCAGATCAGATGTCTCTCAGGCAGTGATATCTGCTACGAAATGGGATGAAAATGTCAGAATCTATAGTCAATGTACTATCTCGGCATTCCCTTGTGAGACTCAGGAAAACCAGTAAGGTTGGCCGTCGTGGTAACGATCGAACGTTCCCTTCTTCACCAGTACTGATTGAAATTAAGTAACCTTCACTGCTAGGCCTAGGGAACTGTATTTTTATACCTGGATTTTCTATGAAAACGTTACAATATAAAATCAATTAATATCGTGAATGATCCATTTCCATTATCTTCTCTTGAAATTTAAATATTGTGTTCATTAAATGAAAGTATTTTCTGGACCCTTTGGAGAGAAGAGGAATAGCTATTTTCCAATGTGAATGCAGCAAGAACAAGTAGGATATATGCAGACTTTCATAGCAAGGTACGTAGTTAATTAGGATTACTCTCGTAAAGCTCTGGGAAATATTTGAAGGGTTTATGAATTAGCTCCACTATTAATTAGTAATTAAAAAAAGCTAAGAACGTCAGTGCTTCACTGCACGTAATTAATATTAGAAGGCAGTATGATTGAGTCGGACAGAGATGTCTTTAAAATATTTTATCTAAATTCTATTTTAATAATGTAATTGTGTGTTTTCTAAATGTTTTACCATTGCCATCGAAGTATACTCGACACTTATGGGTATCTCAGCTTTCATGAAATGTGAAGGTCGAACAATACTTACGAGAGGAACGCTCGCTCCAGAATTGTTTGCTAACGCATTCAATGCTGCCATCTACTGGTTGTCTGTAATACTAATTCTGCTCAGTATCTGTTACTTGCTTGAGAATATGTAAAAGTACGGCCTTCTCGAGTGAAATTGTTGTTTACTTGTGTTCTTTCCTCTCCGATTTTTTTGTAATACAGTAACTATCAAGTGCTACGTTGTATAATACATATAATAAACTATTTGCGAGAAGAGACCAGTGGGTTATCCCTGATACTACTGTCCAAAGAAACGTTAAAAAGCATTCCTTTACTACTGTTGTTTCATGGAGATACAGGTTGTCAAAAAACCATTTTGCAGCAGAAGCGAAAGATACATCATACTGTTATGCAAGATCCATACAATACACAATTTCTAACTACTCCATCTCTGTGAGCAATCATTAGATTTTCATGGAAATGTTACCAGGTAAAATATCAACTGAAACAAACCTTATGGTGTACATATTCAATTTTCGCAAATTTTGACTTAACACGCTTATCCACAGAAAAATAAATGTATTTGACATGGATTAACGCTGTAAAGACGAAAGTATAATTATCAACCTTGGAGCTATGTATTTGAACTAACTAAATTAACCATTCATCTGCGCATCGTGATTAAATTTATTAACTTTTGGTAAAACGAAACGTCCTAATGAGCCAGATCAAATCATAATTGTTCTGTCATCATGCTTAGGACACCGAAGTATGCGCTCACGCAAATTTTGGGCCACACAAGCTCAATTACTTTGAGAGATATCGATGACATGAGATTGTATGCTGTGTATCCAAATTCTAACCCTTGAGAGCAAACGAAAAGTCTGGAAACTTTCTTTTTATTATTAAAACATTAAAAAAATGAAAAGAAAAATTTCTTAAAATTGAGGAAAAGTTTATATCTGAATGTCGAGAAACAATTTTCTTAGAAATTAGATATCAGTATTTTCTATTTAGTTTAAAATGAGAGGAAACCGGCTTGGAAATAAGATCAGTAATCGGAAAGTAGAACTCGAACTTGTTTGTCTCATCAATACTGTCCGAAGATCTCAATAGTAACCACTAGACCATAATGATCCTTTTTATAACTCAAATCTTGCTGTCGTTTTTGAGTATGTTATGAGGACTCATCGTGATTGTATCTTTCCTTAAACATAGGTCCACAGTTCTCTTCTGGGTTCTCAAACAGTCATGCAATTGGAGAATAGACGTCAGTTCTTCCTCTGATGTTCTCATTTTTAAACGTTCGTATTAACAGAATCCAATATCATAATCTTTTAATAATAAATGCAGTTAAAAAAGTAACTTTTCTCTTCCTCTTTGTGTTTAAAAACTAGTCACTTCGTTCTCGGTTTCGCATCTGGAAGTAATAAAAGAAGATTTCATTTGTGCTAGGACACTCCTGGTAACCCAATTATTTGGTTTTATGGAATTCTGTCCAATACCCTTGCAAGAAAATTAAATTAGTTCCCTCCGAACTATTTTAACTCTTGGATTAAACAGTCGAGTGTTACTATTTTGTATCCTAAACGAATTATATCTTTGATTTTGCCAGTGTTAACCAATGTCTGATTTCACAGGTTGCTGGTGATCACATATTGAGTCATCTGATTCTCTCTTTTCCCGTTCTTGAAATGTAGAATCAGCTTATTCCTTTCAGCAGCTGCAATTTGGTAATTTGATATGATCCCTTTTGCCACCAGACGCACATTCTGATGCCAACCCAACTTTATAACTTAATTCTTTATGCGTTGTACTGGTGATCGAAACAGAGTGTCTTTGACTAGAAGGTGAAAAATTAATCTAATCATCTCACCCATCGGAATTTATAATACATTGATGTTCATAGCCAAAAGTGTCATTTCCGAACGACGTATCACTTTGTCTCCATCGAAACAGGACGATAATTAAAACAATCGTTCTCAGTTTCAGGTCGTGACCCAAAGGTAAGATCGAGACAAAATATTATGAAAAATGTAAAAAGAAGAATATATTACACGAATTGGGGAAACCCTTCATGTTTTCAAGCCCAGATATTAAAATACTTTAAACCCCATCTATTCATTGAAATGCTGCTGAACTTGATACTAATAGAATAACGCTCGCAATTAAACACAGGATTATCCAAAATGATTGTTGGTTTTTCACTACTTTTTGCGTGCGGTCATGAAATGCATAACGTTCACATTCGCACACTCACAAAGCTTTTTTTTTCGTTGCAAGCAGTTACGCAATTGGTCGCTAGGCGGCAGGCCTTTCAAGATTGCAGCTAAAGGCAGTGAAAATGGGAGGCGCTTTGTCCTGCATACAGTCTACAATGCCGGCCCATTTTCGGTACAGTTTCTCCTCGGATCCCTTAACTTCCATACATATCGACACTTACTTCGATTTTATGAACGTAATAAATCTCTTATAACCTTACCTTTTAATGGAACCTTCCCATTTCACACAATTTGCATCTCAGTATGTATCGAACTGAATATGTATCTCACAGCACAGCATCCAGATACCCTGGTATTCATATTTCATATTTATTTATTCTTTTTCCCAGTGCGAACCAGTACGCACCTTTTCTACATCTCATTTTTATATACAACTTGCAAATCTTCACATTTTCTCTACATGGGTACATACCAACTTTCTCCATATCTGGATATACACACTAATATGGTTTATGTACGCAATACACATGATTATAATAAGTTGAATAGAAAATAACACAAAGATAGACCAATAAACATTTTTACATAATTCTTTTAATTTCACCATTTATTCTGCCACTCCCAATTCCTTCCAATGCTCCTCCCTGACCATAGTGATATACTGTCCCACTGCTTTTATAGGCTTCGTTTCCATCCTTTCCTATCCTTTTATTGCCCGTAATATTTCACCCTCAGTCAGATTTCCCAGAAGTTTTTCTCTGGTTTCCCCCGTTTCCTTATACAAGAAAAGAAGATGTCTTTCGCTATCCTCCTCACCACATAGCGGACATAATGGTTTATCTTCGTATTTGATTCCAACCACCTAATCTAATTTCTTGCATTTGCCCATGAAATGTCAGGGATACCTTTGCATTGCACTCCGCAATGATCTCTTGTCTGTCTATATCCGCCATTCGTTCCTTCACCTGCTGCATCTCTACATTATATATCCTCCTTCCCTCCCATACCCAACCCATATCTATCCTATATAACTCGCTTCTCACCTTCATTACCCACTGCCCTTCATTTCCCTCTTCCATTTGATGATACATGCAATAACTTTTTAATGTGTGTTTGTTTTGCTCACATAATTTTCCATAATATTTTCCTCCATTTCAACATAATTTCCTCCCTATTTGCACCCCATTCCCTTAAAATACCGCAACTAGCCTTGCCTACACTGACTCCCAAAAGCTTCTTGTAGAACTTTACTTATATTTGTGTAGCCACTTCCATTCCCCATAGCTCTGCCCCGAATTTTAAGGCGCCCAAAATTACCGCCCTAAACATTCGTATCCATGTTTTAAAACCATTATTTTTGTTTTCCTAACATTAACTGCTAATTGAATGCTGTTACAATAATTCTCTAAATTATTCAAAGCTCGTTGTAATCCCTCTTTGCAATTCGCCAACACAACTACGTCATCTGCATACATCAATACCGGAATCTCCCTGTCATCTATTTTTTGTATATACTGTCGACCCTCCATAAGATAACCCGCAATATCCTTTATGAACAGCACAAACAGCAGCGGGGATAACACACACCCTTGTTCCCCGCATCGATTTTTGCAACTGTGTAACCTTATTCCCTTCGCATTTCACACAAAAGAATACATTATTATACACTGCCTGCAATGGTCTTATCGTTTTTGCTGAGACGCCCTGCTCCAACAGCTTTTGCCACAAAGTATGCCTATTAACTATATCAAATGCCTTCTGAAAATCTACAAAGCACGCATACAACTATCCCCCCCCCCTTATTCACTGTCCTACTTTTTATAAGCGTCTGCAATATAAATACATTATCCAACGTACTACACATTCTCCGAAACCCTGTCTGTAGCGGACTTATCGAATGTTTCAGCCCATTCCGTCAGTCTCCTACACAGTATTTTGCAATATGCTTTCCCCATAATCGGAACAATTGATACTCCCCTGTAATTACTGGTATTATTTTTGTCTCCTTTCCCCTTATATATTGGACATGTAATAGACTGTGATCATTAGCTTGGAAATTTTCCTTCGCGAACAGTGAATTTACTAGCTTGATTCCTATTTCCATCATATCCCTATTCTTTGCGGCAGCCTTGCATATTATGTGAATTATTAACACCGTTGAATACACTTGAACTATACACTAAAAACACAGACATTTACACTTTACACAGAGCCGGCACCCAAGCTCGTGTTCATGAGAGACGTGCGGTTTACGCAATGTGAGGGGTGCGGTTTACGTTTGTATTGTTTGTTTCACTTCACAGACTTCTCAAAAATCAATTACCCTTCCCTGACATGAATTAATTCCTCCTGTAAACATTCTGTTTTTACCTACTTTTAACCCCCCAAATACGAACATAACCCAACAACTGTTACAAACAAACAAAATATATATCCCAGTCCCCTTGCTTTATTGATGAATTCTACATACACTAAATCTTTAATTCTGAAAGGAATTTTTTCCCCTGTACTTTCTTTCATAATTGTTTTCCTTCTGTGGAGCTTCCGCAGTGTCTTCTCCATCATACAACAATAACAAACTTTGTTTACATTCCGTGCACAGCAGTCAACGATACGGTACAATCGACATTAGCAACCACTCGAAAACATTCAGATACAAGCAAAACATACGTAGGTCACAAAACAAAACAATCCCGATCATACAACGTACGAATCACTCCACATCTTTGCGCCACATCTATTCCCATTATAGTTCTGCAATACATTTTCACTTCGGCTAATTATGCACTTTCCATTCCGTAAATAATACCGGAATCACATCATTCCCTAATTACAACGGAGTCTAAACCATTGGAAATTAAGTCTGCACCCAAACTGTCATGGTGGCGTATGAAATACCAAACTACAACTCCAATCTGTTCATCGTCTCTAATGACAACTTTATTTACAAACTTATCTCCCAGTGACAACGTATGCGACCCTAGTTCAGTGAACTAGCAACTAATTCTCTGTTACACTATTCAAGAGAAGAAAAATGACAACTCAATAAGATGTGTCAAGTGATAACTGTGTCAACATCCCAAAATACAATACGAACATAACCCATCGGAAATTGACACGCTTTCCATGTGACGATAAATACACGATACAGACAAAACATCATCTTACTTGTATGAACTGACAAAAAATATGTCATCATCCCCTCGTGCACAAGTGGGAATTTGAAGTGAAGTGAAGAAGGGAAGCGCTTTTTGGGCTGAAATTTCATCAAAGTCAGCCAGTGGCGCTTCTACAGGAAAATCTGGAAGGAACTGCTATCCGATCATTTCATTCACATATATAGAGGGACAAACGACGCGCACAAAGAGCATATGTTATACATGGGTCGTGCCTGGCTTGTGAATATTGAAGATTGAGTAATATTTTATAACTTGAGAGAAAATTTTAGAAACAATTCTGCTTCCGCGAAGTGAAACAGAGATCGTCATGGTTGACAGAGATGGTAGCTTCGTAATAATCTAATGAGGCATGGGCTATCAAAAATAGCTACCTTGTTAATATAACAGGACATTCAAATTACTTTAGCCACAAGTTGCAGGATGAAGATAAGTTGTAGTATGATATGTTTTATGGTGTGAAAGCCCCTGAAGTGAAATATAATTATTGTATAAGTCAGTAGCGGATTTAAAGGTGGGGGGCTACCGGGCTGAAGTCCCTCCCAAAAAGTTAGGGATTAAAAAGAATTATGAATTTAAGTAATTCACATTAAAATCCTGAACATATTGCTGAAGTGATAAAAACGTTTCCGTTAAAATTGAAATTCTTGAAATAACTAACAATATGAATCGTTTTGTAAGGGAAGTGTGAGAGAATGTGATACGGTCCTATATGAAAGAGTATATAAGAATTTGTTGACGAATATTCTGAGCCGCTCTCATCCCTTAGGAGTAAATACAACCAGTTAATTAGTTACGTTTGGCATTCTTGTTATTTTTGGCTCCATTTAAAGACGAAACGTATATGAACTTGCATATGCTTGAAGGTAAGACCATTTTCAACCTTACAATATATATTCTTCCGGGAATGAAAAGCTATTTTGAAACAATTTTCGGCCTGAGTCTGAAATGTCTCAAGGCCATAAATAAATAAATTTCTTGGCCATTAAACTTTCGAATGAGTTCTCGTTGTAGAACAGGATCTAACATACAATTAATCAATTAAATCGAATTTTATCACCAATTAGTAATAGAATTTTAAAATATAGTGCTTTCAAATCGTGAAGTATGTGACATCTAATAAAATGTATTCTTTTTTAATCATTTTGTTGTAGATAATTTCGAAGTCAAGTTCCATGCTACGAATTAACGGGGGAATGAGGGGGAAATCACCCCTGTGAGGCTATATGTATAACATTATGATTCATCTCGTTATTTCCCTATCAACATAATTTCATCCCCCTGTAAAAATTCCTTAATTCGCACACTGATTGTACTTAACTAACAATTTCAGGTTGTACGACTGGGAAATTCTTAATTGTGTAGGTCACTTTTGTAGATACAACAATTTGGTTCATAAACATATATTATTTAATAATTGCAACAGTTTAATAATTGCTTTCAACTTACTACCAAGAGATTAGCACAGGTTACAAAGTTTGTTACTTACAGTAGCTGCTGTGTGCTTTTTCAAATTTACGAACAAGATCGTATCTCTAGCAGACACAAATCTTTTACAGTTAACGTACAAATATTATTGTTCTCCATAACGTGGGTATAATTCTTGGACTGATTCTTACCTTGTCTCTCTGTCTTCAGTATCCTTCTGTGGAGCTTCATCAATGCTATTGAATGACTGATAATGTAATACAGTTAATCAACTTAAACTTAGAAGTAATCATTACGACAAGATTTTTAATAAGACTGAGAAATTCTAAAAGCCTATTTTGTCCGGTAGGCCTATCACATATTTTAAGGTTGTAAAACTCAAACTCACCATTCAAACGCAGAGTACATACCTCACAGGAATATTTCTGAATAAATGTGTATATTTCTTTTTTTGGATCACTTCGTGAGCGAATTGGCGTCAAAATTTGCTTCAACAATCCCACAAAGGACCAGTACGATTTTGTGAATTTGATTTCTGAAAATGCTTAGCACCATTTAATAGGTCATCCAAGGAAATCCCGGAAAGAAGTATTCCGCAGAAATCCCCCTATTTACGTTCCGCAGACAATTATTCCTGCTTCCTTGGTTTCTTTGGATGGTGTTAAGCATTTTCAGAAAAAAAATCACAAAATCGTGATGATTGTCAGAAGTGATGATGTATCGTTTGATTCCAGCATATACAGCAAAGTTGGACAAAGAAAGTGTTGTAAAATCTTCCCAGAATTGTCATGATGGTCTATATGGAAGTGAAACTGGTCTAAGGAATGACGTGGGTTTATGGTGGTACACTCGAATTGGGAACCAAATGTACACAAGAGTGCCGTAGATGCTTACCAAGTTCCATTTTGTAATATTTTTGGAAGGATTAAATAACTATTATGCCTGTTTTCTGTTTTACAAGTTCTTCAGAAATAGGTTTTCTGCAGCAAAATTGGTAAAATCTGACATGAGAACAACTATGGATCAAGGCAGATTTATTGGGTAAGCTTTAATGTACATTTACAAAGACATCCAATTAATGTTTCTGAAGTAGTATACCTTTTCACCCAGAAATATTCCAGAAGATTGCAGTTACTGTATGACTGAATCAAAAGCATCAACCTATCAGTGTAAAAGTTGTTCTCTAGTTCTATTTTTGTCACGAAGTTCTTTGCTTCAAGTATATTGAATCAACATGATTTTTTTTTTATATCTGGACGTATGGATACATTTTAATATTGCAGTGTAAATTGAATATAATATTTTTTTTCTTCTAGCTACTGGACGTATTTCCTTAGCAACTTGACAATGACATAAAATATTACGTCATAATTTGAAATATAAGAAGAAAAAGTTGCCAGTGAATGTCACAGTAAGCGCTTTGTCAGATATTGTCAGATATAACATATTTTGCAAAGGAATTATGTTTCTCTAACCGAAGCTTATTAAAGGCACAAAGAAAAATATTACAATGAGATACCGTCAGTATCGTAACTATGTTAATAACAAAATGTAATGGCAATTCTTCAGCCCGCCTCACTTTTTAACATTATTCTAAATATGTAAAAAACTTAGGGCACTATCAAACATGTTAGAACATAGCGCATTAGAACTTAAAAATTACTGTAAAGTACAATAGACAGCGACATCGAGATCTTGTCCATTGATTAGTGATACGTTTTCAAAGATGATGACGTCATTATTTATACTAGTGAGTTATTTTCTAAAAATTTTGATAATGCTCTTAGATTTTAAAATATTTTGAAAACTGTTAAAAACGTGGAGGCGGGTGAGAAGAGGACCCTCATGCATTTGTAGTAAATTTGGTCAGAAAAAGCAGTATTTTTTTCGTTGCAATTTTTAACCCCCTCCAATAGCAATTTCTGGATCCGCTACTGGTATAAGTGTCTCCTTCAAGCTAAATTCAACAATGTCCCTTTTTAATATAAACCACCAAAGATCCTGAAATTCCAAATTGGTAGAAATGAAAGTCTGCTTTTTTTTACGTATCATTAAAGAGCTTCAGAATCAGAGCTGCATATTTTCTGATTTTCGTAAATGAGTGAATGAAATTTGGGTATTTCAAAATCCTTTTTCCCTTGATATTGATTAGGTTCCAAGTTAGACACATGTAATTAATTGAACTGCAAAGTAGTGATATTTTGAAAGACAATTTTCACATCTAAAATTTAACTCAGTTTTCAAAATAACCTTCGAAAAACACTCTGTAACTTAAAAAAGCTTTATTTGAGATGGGTTGTAGTATCTGAAGCTATCAACATTAGTCCAGTCTCGACATATAATAATTACTTCAGATAAGGCTTGTACTCCTTTTATCGAGACGAGACCGATACATAGCCTTCGAGACTCTCCTCTACATTTTGAACGAAATTATCAAAATATTCTTATCCAAAATCCATAAACGTTGCTTGGTAGCGTCAATTATAATTGTTTCTGTATTATGGCAATTCAAACAATAAGAATTAAAATTTCACTAGAAAACATCGGATTAATTTAATTCTTTTAAAACGGAATATAATAAATTGAAAACAAAATAAATATTTGGGATTCAAAGTTTACAAAATGGTCACACAATAGCTATATGATATAATTTTTTAGATCGAAAGCATGTGCTTACTAAGAGGGGGAGAATGGTAGGTGGAAGTACCTCCCTCCGTATAATTTGTCTGCTTCAAAATTCGATTAGTATTTGAGACAGATTCGGGGTAATTATTGTAAAGTAAGTTGAAATGTGTTTAACTAATCAATCTTCCTTTTCGAAAACTGAAGTTAAATTAGCCCACTCTTGATGTTAAAATTTCATTCATGTACTATACTTGATTTTTATGGTTCTTCCTTATGTGGAAAGGAGTGTGAAGAAACTTTTAATACTGACACCACTCAGTTTTTTCTTTTTGTAAATAAACTAAGATTTGCCTATCAATGATATGTCAAGCAGGAACGTACCCAGAATAATTTTCGCGGGGTGTTCAAAATGAAAGACACTTCACCAGTACGAGTTGAGACATAAGTGATTAAAACGCTTATGAACTGATATTCTTTGAGAAATATGATTTTATGAGAGCAGATTGTTTCAGCAAACCCCCCCCCCCCCACCGAGCGTACTTGAATATTTACAGTCATCTTGAATTTGAATTTAACTTTTAAGATCTTTAAGGCAACTTTGGCTCAGGTCAATTTGCATGTATCTAAAAAGTAACTAATTGGAATACTTAAAATGCGTTTAGTAATTTTGTGCTTCACATTATAGCTTGAACAATACCAATAACAAAATTCAAACACTACATTTTTAGTAACTTTTTAACATAACATGGAAACTACTTGAAAACACAGCTGATAGACTAATTATTTGATAAGTTATTGGCCAAGAGAAAAAGGTTAATTAGAAGATTTATGCGCTGCTTGTTTTCAGGTACTGCACAATCATTCTCACTTCTTCGTATGAGGAAAAAAAGTTGAAAGTTTCATTCTAGAATGGAGTACGAACTTAAGATTCTTGAGTTTTGTGAAGTATATTATGATTTGTTGGCGTTCAAAGGAAAAAGCATAAAGTTAATTAAATTATATATATTATCTAAAAACAGTGCTCTGCCCAAAGTTAAAAGGCACTGTTCGATTAGTTCTAAATTAAGAAGGGAAAGGGGATCCTAAAGCTAGAGGTTGCGTTTAAGTGTTCACCTGCTACATGTTTGGGTAAAGATACAAAGATATTTTATCATTGTTGGGATAATATTCGAAATCTAACAACTGGGATGAGATACTCAGGTAGCCGAGAAAATCCCCGGCATCCTACCCGGAAAATCGAATATTTTGTATGAGCATTTACAACACTAAATTAGGGTTACCATAATTAGAGATTAAATAAACGAGAGGAAATTGAAACTTTCGTTTTGTCTTTTGCAACCACAACACAGTGGAAATTAAATGATGGTTTTGGCATTTCGCTCCACAAACAGCATTACATTTATTCGTACTTAAACTGAAGTCGGTAGATGGCAGCATTTACATTCGTTATAAGATTTGGAAGGTAAAATGTGGAAGTTAAATTATTGAATTAAAAGTTCACAACACAACTGCAGTTTACGTATGAAATGGGTAATTATAACGCAAGACATAAAATAAAATTAAAATAAAAAATGAATGTATTATTTTTTAAATTTTTGACCGGGGAAGGAAAACAAGGGCTGAAAATCGAGTGACACCCGGGTAAACCAGGTGATATGGTAAAGAACTTTAACCATTTTGGCAGAACCTTCTGACTCTCTTTACGACAGAGGCCCAAACTTCTACTTGATTACATGTCAGCAGCTATCCAAGTACAAAGCCGGTTTCTCTTGTATCCGAGACCGGTGTTATATAATCCTAAGTTTCCCCGCGCAGTATTTTTCAGTGAAGACAAGTGTGGTTTCGGGGGTAATCAGTGTTCGATTTGCCAGGGTTAATGCGGGGGATTTTCCCTGGTGCCTGAGAATTTCACCCCCGGTTGTTGATCCCAAACAGGGATAAAATCTTTGTATTTCTACTCAAATACGTAGTAAATGAATACATACAAGCAACTACGGGTGTTATTATCCCCCCCCCTTCCTAATTTGTAACAAATCGAACACTGGGGGTAATAATCCACCCACAATGAACAAACTGGGGCCTTATATACTCTCACAGTCCCTTGTCTTTCCCGCTAAACAACTAATTAAAATTTTCAAAATAAATCCCGTCGGTTCTAGACGATTCGCGCCACAGGCTGCTACTCGCTGTTTGTTCAAATTTAAAATCTGCGCGACCCATATTCACAAAGCTAAACATAAAGACACCAAAGCAGCATACGGTTTCACTCCAAAAGTACAGTTCATAAAGAATACCAAACAACAACTTACAAAACCACACACATGCAAATATACTAAACCTACTAATCTGAATATCTTATGCCAATGAACAATAATATCAAATCAAGTAATATGCAAAATTATATCAGTGAATATTCATTAAAAAAATTGATATGCAAATTAACAAAATTAACATAGACGCCTAATTAACCTGCGTCAAGATAATGTTGAATTTATTTTTGAAAATGTATCGTTTTCAAACTTATTTTTAAGAAACTAATTTACAACATTTTGGAAATGTGTTTTCTCAACGTTTGAGATACTTGTCTACACTACTGAACAAAATTACTCACATGTCAGCGTCATAGAGTAAAGTCTATATTTCCTTATTTGGAGACTCAAGTATTGAACATTGTTGTCATACTCTGTGACTATGTTTCCTGGTTAGCTTTCCTTGAGTCACACCAAGTTATTGTTAGTATTGTACTTCGTATTATAGTGTGAGCCGAGAACTCCTCACATTCCTTTAAGATGATTTATGCCCTTTGCAAAATTCTAATGCGTTGAGCAGTTCATTTTTAATACTATACGGTATATCGCAGAGTTTGTTACATTACCTTTTACGAACACCAGTGTTTTATTTGTGTATTTTCTAGAAGGGGGAGATTTCAACAAAGCGAAAAGCAATATTATATGTTGACGTGTCAACGAAATGCGAAGATTTTCCATCACTTGTATATATTTATAACCAATACACAGAACATAAAAGATAAAAAGTGAAATAATCGGAACTTTTAATTCAGTATCAATAGTTTTACCTCACTTTAGATTAGTGAAGCACTAAGAAAAAAAACCGCACACTATATCAACGAAACGAGCATGTATTTCTGTCGATTATATATTTGTAATATATTCTCTGAACAGAAAATAAAGTAATTTAGAAAGACGAAACTTCAAAACTGATCATACCACGTATCTACCTATAATTCAGTACTTTTATCTTACCTCACTTTAGAACAGTGAAGCAACTTGAAGGTGTTTCACAATAAACACTTTTTTCCCGGTCAGTTTGTACTCATAGAATGATGACCACTTCATCCTCTTTAGTAGAATACTTATCTGCATTAAAAGAATGCCCGTTCTTTTTTATTTATTTATTTTTATTCCGGGGTTTTAGTAGAGAATAGGTTTCTGGACACAGTATGCTGCAAGTTAAAACTCGAAAATCCCTCTTTCACACTTGGGAGAAGAAATCGCGAAGGCACATTCTCATGCAGCGAGATTTGAAGATTTGGTCCAATATTAGAATATCGAAAACTTGGACACCATATGATATTCTTTCATACCATTTATTTGGTCAATCAGGTTATTTCAACACTTTAGTTCCATGAAATCTGTCCTCTGGAAAGCGAAACTGATATATTGCCAGCTAAAGACATTTATCTTGGGTCTTTGCTATTAGTACAACACAAAACTTACCACTTCCATCAAACTAATATAAAAAATCTCTCATGGAAATACAGTTTCCATTTTTAACGCTTCTAGGACACATACAAGTATAGTTGTTTCAATCTTGCTTGGTGACTCTATCAAAGACGCTGTTATTTCTCGTAGGAACATGCTAAGAACACGTATGGGTTCTAACGCAACACGGATCATGAGTATTTTCATAAATAAACTTCCAACTAGTTAGTTTTCCATGCAGTTCTACGCTCTCGAAACTTCTATGCAAATTCGTAGAAGCATCTCGAAAGTATCCAATCAGTGCAGGGCAGCACTTCCATAAAGTTTCCAATAAGAAGAGGCCAACCACCTTACATCAAAAACTTTAGTAATATTATAAAACCGAATACCTAGTTATTCTAGCACAAATCCAATTTCTCGCCTAATTTTTGGTTACCTTGAATATACACTTCATAATTTCTCTACCTACAATCTTCTAATAACGAAGCATATCTGAAATCGCACTGACAACTTTGTGAACAGCTTTTTGTAGTTCCAACTTAAGGACACGCCTCCAAAAACAATGGGCATCATGATTAACCATAGATTTAGGTGCAGGAACACCCAGTAGAAATGCTTGATTAGTTCAAAACTTGAAAACTTATCTTCGTAAAAACTTAGAAGGGGGAAGGAAAACTTAGAAGGCGGAAAATTCCCTGGCTTCCCCGGTTACAAATAAATCCCTGAGGTACCCCCATATTAATTTATAATCACCCTTGATTTGAAAATTATCTGCAGAAACAGTGTACAGAGAGTTGAGAAAGTTAGCTTACACCCGCACAATAACTACTAGTAGACCTTATAGACATCAATGACAGCAAACTGATTGCATCCAATAATTTCCCATCAGAAATATATATTTGTAAACTTGGCTTACTTTTATAAAAATTAGGATTATTTAGTTGATGTGCGTATCCTTGATCGTTAACCCATTTTCATATAACTAAATGCTCCCTGTGTTTAGCTATCTCCGTTTCAGAAAAAGGACTGCTGTTACTCTTATCTTTTTTTCTGGATTTCTTACTTCTTTGTGAGGTTTACTCTCAGGCATCATTTCAGAATTACTCTCATCATCTTTCATTACAAAAGTATTATTGTCGTGAGCTAACCTCTGAACATCATCATTTTCATTCGATACCTTTCCCAATGCATCTGCAAGTTGTTGTACTTTTACTGAAAAACTACCCTGATTTGCAATACATCTGTCTAACTTAGTCGGAAGATCTGAAATCGAAAAAAGCAAATCAGCAAAAAAAGCAATTGAATTTCTTTAAACACAGTCAGTGTATGTTCAAAACTGGATAGGGTAAGACTATCACATTTACTTGTCTCTACTCCTTTCTCTATAGATGAATTGTCAACTATTTGTGTTTGAGAAACATAATCTTTTTTCATCGTAACCAACTCTGATGTATCAGTAGCAACTTCTTCCGTTTGCTTACTAAAAATCGAATACCAAAATGGGCAAATCATACTTAAACTAACTTGACCTAAAATAATATAATCAAGTGCAAATGGGATCACTTTAAATTCCATAATGTATTTCATCGAGTTTGAAGTTATTTCGAGCAGAGCTGTACCTACAAATTCTAATTGTGTGTTATTTATTAATCGTAATTGTGATACATTAGGCTTAAAAAATTGAAGTAATTCCAAGTTTACCAACATTGAGAGTGAAATTAGGTTTACCTTAGCACCAGATTGAATCTGAGGTCTGATTGGATGATCGCTCACTAGTAAGCAAATCTCAGACAGACTCTCGTCGTTGTCTGAGTCTTACGATATTAAAGTTAAACAATTTTCAACAAAAACAGTAGTCACATCTGGTTTCTCTTTAGTCACTGATCCTGATTGCTCCGGAACTTCTTACGATCCAAACTTTCTTTGTCTCTGGAACTGGAAACATGCTATTTAATGGTGTCCTCTTCTTCTACAAAAAAACAGATGGCGTTCTTAGCAGGACAATTCCTGAAATCTGGATGGCTTTTAGCACATCTATAGCACACTTGAGTAGTAACTTTTATGTTTGAACAATTGCTGTTGATAGTTGTAACCTAACCTGTGATCGTTGTGAACTGGAAAACAGTCATCTGTCGTACGAAATTTAGGATCAAAGCATCTTGAGTCTTGTTCTATCTGTTCTTCAATTGATATATCAATAGCCTTCTGTAGAGTTAACTTTGCATTTGATAGTAGACGTTTTATAACAACCTCATCTCTAAATCCAATCACGATTTGGTCTCGCATTAAGTTATCTGCAGAATCGCCAAACTTGCATTTTGAATCCTGTTTCTTGAGGTTCATAATAAAGTCTTTCGCTGGCTGGGATGGAGCTTGTTTAGTCGAGTGAAACTTGAAGCGCTCGACTACTACATTCCGTTTCGCCTCAAAGTGATCTTTAAGTTTCTCAGATATGGTTTCAAATGATTGTTCTTTAACAAGTTCTGGTGCACAAGATCTCTTATGACTGTATATATTTCCTCTCCGATTAACAATAGAAATAGTAAAACCTTTCTGTCCTCTTTTTACCTCCCACATTTCACAGAATGTGTCGAATCTTTCTAACAAGAAAGGGTTACGGTTCTCAAACACACAAATCCTATTCAAACCCAATACATCGCAAGCAACGAGATATGTAGATTACCAAAATTTAAGGTCCCATGGTCCAGGGGGAGGGAAGCTAGGGGCTCCGAATATCACAAAAATGTATATAAAGGCAGTAGTGAGGTTTTAATGGAATATCTTGAAAATGAGAAAAGTAATCAAAATAAAACTTGCCCAACATATAACTGACCACAAGTACTAACAAAAACCATAAACAGTGTTGCCAACGCAACACAAAGTTACATTTTTTTAAATAGCATTGCCAATTAATGCCCAGTAGAAAAGTACTGGTAATAGAAAAGAAAATAGTACAAGTTGGTTGCACAGTGTTGCAAACTATGGAAGGATTTCAAGGCAAACTATGGAAGGAAGTATGGCAAACAAGTTGGTTGCTAGGATTTCGAACGTATTTGAGAGTTCGAGTTGATAATCTGCTTTTATTCTCGGATTATTTAATCGTTTCACTTCGAATTTCAGTTGTTTTGACCCCTTGTTTTCTCTGTTCGCACTGCATAACTTTTCCCTTACTTTTGTGATCACTAATTGATGGTCGGTGTCACCTTCCGCTCCTCTGTACGACTTAACATCCATTATGTTGGTGTGTCTTCGTCTGTCTACTAATACGTGATCGATCTGGTTGAGAGTTTTGCCGTCCGGAGATACCCATGTGTATTTGTGTATGTCTTTGTGTTCAAAGTACGTGCTCTTTACCAGTAGGTTTTTCGAAATCGCGAAAGTTATCAGTCTTTCTCCATTGTTGTTGGTCTTTTCGTGAAGGCTGTATTATC
This sequence comes from Lepisma saccharinum, assembly GCA_022664845.1. Taxonomy (NCBI): domain Eukaryota; kingdom Metazoa; phylum Arthropoda; class Insecta; order Zygentoma; family Lepismatidae; genus Lepisma; species Lepisma saccharinum. The sequence continues at coordinate 61,986 of JAGDQP010004986.1, read as the reverse complement.
CTATAGTAGGTCTATATTTTTCTTAACTCCCTACCTTTGCATTGAAATCACCCAACGCAATTTTCTAATTATACTTCGGTAATCGGTCAAACAACCTTTCTAGCTCATCGTAGAATATATCTTTGTCGTTATCAGTAGCCACATTGGTCAGAGCATAGGCGTTTAATAAAAGTGTTGCCCCATCGAGTATGTATCGTAACGTACGATAGTCTTTCGTTTACGAACTCTATATTCTGAACCGCCTGAAGGATACTGTTCTTAATGAGGAATCCTATTCCGAAATCGTGAGACTGTGTTCCCCCGTAGTAGAAAGTATACTTGCCCTGTGGGATGCTATCTTGACTCTCCCACTAAACTTCTTGTATCGCTAACATGTCTAGCTCGTACTTCTCGGTCTCGCGTACCGCCACCTGAAGAGCGCCCGTTTGGCATGTTTGTACGTTCCACGTTCCTATTCTAAGGTTTTTCTTAATCCTGCTCTTGGTGCCCCCTGAAGCAGTCCCAGCCCGGAGATCCGAATGAGGGACTAGTTTACCTCCGGAATATTTTACCCCAGGAGAATCCATGAACATAGTACAGCGAAACGTGTGTTTAGGTAATGGAAGGGAACACGATCGATCGCACCCCCTATTTATAAAAGACTACGAAGCTCTTTTTGCAACCCTTACGCCCTCGAACACTATGAAAGGCTACGACTCCTTTTTCATCCCTCATTTCGTGAAAGGCTACGGCATCTTTTTTCATCCCCTATTTAACATGGCAGAAATTACCTAACCCACACTTTCATAAAAGGCTGCGACCACTTTTTTCATCCCCTCTTTAACATAGCAAAGATTACTTAACCCACACATTTTATAAAAGACTACGACCCCTATTTAACATAGCAGAGATTACATCCCAACACAGCCCTTAGCAGGTAATTTCATACACAACATAGAGGCTATGGTCCATCCCCTATTTATAAAAGACTACGGCACCTTTTTCCAACTCCTATTTAAAATAGCAGAGATTACAAAGGCTACGAACCAACCCTTATTTAACATCGCAGAGATTTCATAAAAGACTACGAAGCCTTTTAATTAAGGCTATGTTAACATAACAGAGATTACAACAGAAATCTGAAGTCAATTTCTATACCAAACCCTATAACCTAGTTAAAGGTCAAATATATCTCGTAAACGGGTAGACATATTAATATTCTGTTTTCATCAGCATAATCTATCTAAATCCAAAGTTTGGTGATGATCCGATAAAAGTTTGGCCATTTGGCCCGATGTCTCGGAAACGGCTCAAAATATCGCAAAAATAAATCGAAAAATCTGCTTTTACAAACCCCTTGTCGATTTCATCATAATCTATCTAAATCCAAAGTTTGGTGATGATTCGTTAAAATTTTGGCAATTTGGCCCGATATTTCGGAAACGGCTCTAAATATCGCAAAAATAAGTCGAAAAATCTCTCCTTATAAGCCTGTCGTTTTTCATCATAATCTATCTAAATCCAAAGTTTGGTGATGATCCGATAAAATTTTGGCAGTTTGGCCCTATTAAATCCTGATTTCTTGAGAGTCTGTATTGCTAAAATAACCATGACGTCATGGGGAAAACCCGCGTATGACCTTGATCTACTTTCACTCTTTAATCTTGCATTCTGATTGGTTGGCGAAATCTATAAAAGTCGAGCGTTGCGGCGGTAGCACCGTCAGTTGCCTACTGACATCCGAAGAGTGAAAATCGTCGTGGAAGTGTCCAGTGGAGAACGAAGATCGTCGTGGGAGTGCCCAGCGGAGAAGGAAGATCGTCGTGGAAATCTCCAGTGGAGAAGGAAGACCGTCCTGGAATAGTGTAGTGCGCAGTGCCGTCGCTCCAGGGGAAGAAAGATTGTCGTCGACCGTCGTAGAGTGAATTGTGCAGTGTCTAGTGGAGTACATTTTTCTGTTCAGTTGTGTCAAATTATATACTATAAAATATTTATTACATTTATTTTAATTTGTTAAAACTTAAAAATATTCCAGCCCATTTAAAGTAATAGTAGTGACTTAAAAAAATTAAAAATGGATCAATTTGATATTTTTAACAAAATCGATACTCTATGCATTGAAGTGTTAAATGACTTACAAACAGGTGGAGCGCGTAATAGTCATTCAAAAATAAAAATTATAAGTGAAATACGTAAAATATATTTAAAAAATCAATAAGGAAGGTAGACTAATACAAGTACAAATTAATAATCCTCCAGAAAATGAAAACTCTTTAACATGGTTTGTGAAAGGTTTTGAAGAGTTATTAGCCCATTTCATGCAAGGTGTTGATAATAATGATCAAGTGGGGCTCACAATTAGAAATGAGAGCGAACCCCATAGATCATTTTGGTTATTGTTTCGACAGGCACAAAATATGTCTGTTGAAAACGTTTTACATGCTATGGAAAAAGTTGTACAATCCAATGCATCATTTTTAAATCAAGAACGATTCACGGTTAATTTTCATCATGTGGAGATGCCTAAAGGTGAAGGTCCGGTTAAACAGGGTCTATCCAATATTGATGAATATATTAAATCAAATAAGGGTATAGCTGTAATTAAAAATAGCGATACTCGCTGTCTCGCCCATGCGCTAGTTGTGGCTATGGGGTTAATAAATAATAAAAGTAATAACAAAGAAAATATTATGATCAAAGGAAAAAAAATATGAACACCAAAGTAAATAGATTATGTCTTAAAGCGGGGACCACTGGCGGTGATATTAACCAATTTCAAAGTGTGCTAACTTATTATAAAATAATTGTGTATAGGGATTTGTCGGGCCAATTAATTCTATATGAAGGGATTGGTAGTGGAGGTGAAACCCCCAATAATTTACTATTAATAAACAATCATTATAACGTAATTACGAATTTAACGGCAGCATTTTCAACCGTCTATTATTGTGAGAAATGCCATACGAAATATCAACATACATATAAACACGATTTTAAATATCAGTCTGGTTGTTCACAGTGTGGGAGTAAGCCTCATTGTGTTGATGTGAAATCCTTAAGAACATGTAATGACTGTAATCGATCATTTTATGGTAGTGTTTGTTTCAATAATCATAAAAGTATGGTATGTAAAACTAGAAAACAGTGTAATTTATGTTTAAAGGTGTATACATTAACAAAGGATCGTAACCCTCATATTTGCGGGGAAATATATAGTGTAAACTGCCGTAGTATGATGCCCCACAACAATTTATGTTTCATGCGGTCGAAAAAAGCGCACGATGTGGAAACTATAGTCATAAAAAAGCTATGGTTGTATTTTACGATATTGAGAGTGGCCAGGATGATACCGTGGATGGGGTAAATAATGTGTATGAACACGTACCCAATCTACTAATAGCACAACATTTCTGTTATAAATGTATTGGTATCAATTATATAAATTTAAGTTGTTCTGTGTGTGGTGTAAGAAAACACGTCTTCAAGGGTGAAGATTGTGTTCTACAGTATTTAAATTGTCTTGCTGAGAAGCAATCTTCCATCAATAATATTACATGTGTTGGGCACAAAGCCCGAGTGTACGATGTCCATTTTGTTTTAAGAAGTATGATAAATAATAAACAGTGGTCCCCCGATATTATTATGAGAGGTGGTCAGCTTCTAAGCATTCAATATAAAAATTTACGTTTTATCAATTCACTTAACTTCTTGCCTGTGGCATTGGCCAAATTGCCCCAAGGGTTTAATCTTCCCTTAACTAACGGTTATTTCCCGCCCTTTCTTAACACCACAGGTAATCAGAATTATTCCGGTCCACTGCCTGGTAAAACGTTCTATGGGGTAGATAATATGCATAAAAAAGAACGTGATAAGTTTATGGAGTGGTATAAAAATTTGGGGGAGGATTATACGTTTAATTTCCAGGAGGAATTAATTAAATACTGTGGGCAAGACGTAAATATATTAAGAATGGCTTGTTTACGTGATATGCAATAGTTTGTGGTTGAGATGAAGGTAACCCCCCTCCTGGAAGCAATTAGTTTAGCCAGCGCTTGCAATTTATTGTTTAGGCGCAATTATTTGGGACCGGAAACCGTTGGTATTATACCGAGAAAGGATTATCGATGGAGTGATGTCCAGTCGATCGAAGCGATACAATAGCTTGTGTGGGAAGAAAAGGAAATGGGAAAAATAGAGCACGCGGGTAATTGAAATGAAAATGTAGTGCGAGGTAATTTTAAAGTGGATGGCTATTGGAATGATACGGAAAACGGAAAAGAACATGTTTGGGAGTATGAAGGCTGTTTTTATCACGATTGTCGTATGTGTTATCGAACTGGTCGGGATAAACAACTCCATAATAACTCTTTCTCTACAATGAATTTAAAATATGAAAGTACAGTTGCTAAAGTGAAAAAAATAGAACAATTAGGTTATGTTGTACACACCATGTGGGGGGGGTCGATGGAAAACACAAATGAAAAATAACGAAAATATCTCCAGGTATGTTAAAATCCACCCTATATGCAGAAAAAACCAATGGCTCCGCGTGATGCTCTGTATGGGGGGCGGACAAACGCGGTGAAATTACATTATCAAGTGAAAAAGGGGAAGAAAATTATATATTTGGACCCTCCCTGTACCCTTTCTGTAATAAGGTCAAAAATATCCCGTGGGGCATCCTACACTTATTTATGTAGGAAAAGAGATTGAGGGAATAGTAAAATATACTATTCGTCCTCCAACCGATTGTATCACCCTGTGTTAACATATCGGTCTGAGGGTAAGTTACTATTCCCTCTGTGCAGAGCATGCGCGGATTTATTAAATCCGGGTGATTGTACACATAATGATAAGGAGCGTGCCATTACCGGTTTTTTGGGTAGTGGGTGAGGTTCGCAAGGCTATTGAAAGAGGATATAAGTTGGTAGAAATACATGAGGCGTGACATTTTAAGGTTGATTTATATAATCTTGTTAAGAAAGAAGGTGATTTGTTTACGGAGTATATTAATAAGTTCCTAAAACAAAAACAAATTCTAGCAGCTGGTGTACGTCTGATGAAAAAAAAACAGGAATTTATAACCAACTATTATAATAAAGAAGGTATTAAGTTGGATCCGGACAAAATATGTGTAAACAAAGGTCGTAAGAGTTTAGCTAAATTAGCACTAAATAGTTTTTGGGCTAAACTCAGTCAGAAAGAAGATTATAGTCAAACATCAATAATATCTTACTCTGGGGAATATTTTGATAATTTAGCCGATCCAATTATTGAGGTGCACGAAGATATTCAAATTAACAAGGACACGTTAATTTTAAATTGGCAGTCTCTCGATAGCGCGAGTGTACCACACACCAATACAAATGTGATAATAGCTGCTTATACTACTGCCCACGCTCGTCTGGAGCTCTATAAATATTTGGATAAATTAGGTAAATACGTGCTATACTATGATACGGATAGTATAATTTATGTGGAGACTCGAGACAGGCCAAGTTAGAAACAAGAAACAAGTATATACTTGGTGAACTTACTAATGAGTTACAACCATTCGGTATTAAGGCGTTTGTTAGTGAGTTCTGTTCTGGAGCCCCAAGAACTATGGATTTGAAGTATACAACCCCGATAATGGGGAAAATTCCTATGTGTGTAAAGTTCGAAGAATAACACTCAATTATGAAAATTATAAAAAAAATAATTTCTAAAAAATAAAAGCAATGATACTTAACAACGCTCCAACTGTTCATGTGTTTAGCGAAAGAAAGTTTACTCGCATGAAAGATCATAATATCGTTTCTAGGCCGGAAAAGAAAATTTATCAGATGCTGTACACGAAAAGAAAAAGATGCGCTGATAATTATGATACGGTTCCATACGCTTTTAAAAGACAACGAATAGATTAAATAAGTTATTATAGTATTGTATCTATTTTTTCATGTATAGAGAAGAAGAAAAATAAATAATGGATAATCAAATTTTAAATCATTATGATTATTTTAATGAAATTAAAATATGTGTCGGTCTTGCATATGATAATAATACGGGGACTTTTTCTGTAGTTATTAGTTTATATAATTACTACGATCCTATACGCTTTTCTCTCAAACAGTGGTATAATTTTCTATAATATTTTCCATATATTGACAGCTATTTTAATTCGACTACAGCAACTTCAGTGCCCACAGAATTTTCTCTTAGCGTTAATTATGAGCTATCATTATCGAATAATTTTAAGAGTATTCGCCAGTGTATTATTATTCATTCATCAGATGATGATAATAATAGTCAGGAAAACTTTAGTCTATACGTGGAGAAAACTTCATTTCTACATGCCATGTATTCAACAGGCAATTTTAACATGTTCACAGCTATGTGAAGACGTAACAAAATATGCTCAAAAACGTTTAGTACAGAATAATACTATTCGAGAATGTTCTAGTTTGTCTAATCAAATTATACTGGAACTATTGGCATTATTAAATCGTAATAATAACAATGTTTCATTATATTGCTAATTTATTTTATAATATATTAGAATATGGAGTTTCAACATCTATTTACATGTATTGTCGCCGGTCCGACAGGGTGTGGAAAGACGTATTTTGTAAAAACATTTCTACAGCATTATGCTGAAAAATAGAAAAGTATAGTATGGTGTTATGGCGAATGGCAACCCTTATACAATACTCTCTCCTCATGCTCTTAATTTAAAGAAGGATTCCCTCAGGGTGATGAACTTTCAGAGACAAGACCCGCACCTTAGAATTATACATGATTTAATGCGTGAATGTAACAACCGTCTTGTAGATATTTTCACCAAAGGTAGCCACCATAGGAATTTAAGTGTTATTTTTATTACTCGGAATATATTCCATCAGGCTAGAGGTATGCGTGATATTTCATTAAATTGTCACTGTATAGTATGTTTCAAAAATCGTAGAGATCAGGCTCAAATTAATTACCCGGCACGTCAATTGTATACAGGTAACTCAAAGTTTATTCAGGAAGCCTATCAAGATGCAACCCAAAATGCTCACGCTTACCTACTATTAGATGTAAAACAGAATACTCCCGATGGGCAGCGTGTTCAAACAAATGTTTTCCCCTCGGATTCATTCAATTATGTTTATGTGCATGTAAAATAATACTAACTTCAATATATTATATATTTTAATAACTACTTTTTATTATAATAGACGAAAAAATTATTAATAAGCAGAATGCATACTTACTAGGACTTTTAGCAGAGGAAAAACCTACAGTACGCAAGGCGATATTACAAAATGCAGATTCCGAATTAATTCGTTCTATTTGTTAATGTTCCTATAACGTATTGCAAGGAAACGTTCCGTTAAATGTAAAGGAGAAAAATAAATTGTGGAAATATAAAAATCAGCTTAGGTATTTACTAACGAAAGGACCGAAGCTGAAACAAAAGAAACAACGTATAAATGTACAAAAAGGTAAATCTCTCACTGCAATGCTTGCACCCATTCTAGGAGGTTTACTATCTAGTGTGCTTAAATAATGCAGCATCTTATTTTAATTTCCCCCAAAAAATTACATTATTATCAAACTATATCTAATCTAGATGACGAGATGAAAGAAATTTTAAATAATAAGAGTATGAGTGTAGAAGAAAAATGGGTACAATATAGAGAGGCATTGCCAAAATATTTACACATTGTTCAAAGACCGATAGCAACAACAACAACTACTACTGCTGCTACTACTACTACTAAGAAACGGGAAGGTGCGGAGGAGGAGGAGGAAGAGGATGAGATAATATCTACCGTCCCCGAAATTTACCTGCGTAAAGCAAGACCCTTCCTAGTGATATTCAATGGGATGCCAATGGTAATGTTAATATATATATATATATATGGTAAATCAATTCCTGGTGCTAATATAGTAGATTTAATATCTGATTTTGTTAGGTGTCGTGACAGTTGCTGCTCCCCAAAAAGCAGAGGAGGAGAAAGAGGACCGGAGCCATCACGTAAACGTAAAAAGGCTGTCAATTTTTGCAACTATAAACTACGAAGGAGTTAGCTAATATTTACTATAACCCTTCACACCCTGCCTCGTTTTCAACAGCTCAAGCATTATGGAAATCTATAAAGAAATCTATACCTTTAAACAGGGTGGAACAATGGTTAAAAGAACAACCGACATATACACCGCATAAACCTCTAATCGTACACTTCTCTGTCGCTGGGGGCTATTATGAAATGCAGCTAATCAGGAGTTAAATCAAACACTAGTACAGTATAACCATTAGAATATTCGACACTCAGCATAGTGCACGTAAACGGTTTCAACGGAATCCCTATCTTGTGTTTAATATTGAATCAATGGCAAGCTCATTTAAACTTTACGCGAAGTCTACAAAAAATATAATGATGAGTATAGGTATATTTAACAGTGATTGATATATTTAGTCGCTATGCATTGGCCGTGCTTGTGCGTACAAAAACTGGTGAAAATATTATAAAGGCATTCGAGAAAATATTTAAATCTACCCCCAGGCGTAAACCCCTGTTTCTACAAACAGATAAAGGTACAGAGCTTATTAACAGACCATTCCAGACGTGCTTAAAAAGCAACATATTCATTTTTTCACAACCGAAAACCCTAATATTAAGGCAAGCCTCGTAGAACGTTTTAATCGCAGCCTGAAGCAAAGAATGTGGAAATATTTTACAGCGAAGAAGACTTACCGCCACATAGATATGCTCCCCCGACTAATTCACGGATATAATTTTAGGCCAGACAAATTACCACCAGCTCTAGTGAACCAAGATACGAATCAACAAGTGTGGAATAGGCTGGTGAAACAACCAATCAGTACTACTAGTGTTAGAAGCAAAAAAATATAAAGAAGGGGATACTGTGCGAATTACTAAGGCAAAACGACACTTTGCATAAGGCTACAAAGGAAATTGGACTCTGAAAATATTTAAAATAAAACAAATACAATGTAAGGAAAATAAATTGGTTTATGTATTAGAGAATTTAAATGGTGATGTGGTTGATGGTACATTTTACGAAGAGGAAATACAAGCTGTGCCACTACCCAAAGTTTACGAAATAGACGAAATTTTAGAAGCTAAAGGAAAACGAGTACTTGTTCAGTGGCTATCCTGCTTCATTTAATTCATGGATTCCAGTATCCTATTTGACGAATGGCTAGCCACATTTAAAAGACTATGGGAATGGAAAGTTCCACCACATCAACTAGCAGAATGTGGTTTTTATTTTGTTAGACTACCTGATATTGTAAGATGTGCATTTTGTACTTCAGAATTAGGTAACTGGCAATCTTATAACTTCCCTTTGCAAGAGCATAAACGCTGGAGACCATACTGCCCTCTGTTAAGAAGTAACGTAGATGTCTGCGGATATACAATGGAAATAAGACCGTTTTCTATGCCTGAAAAAGGATGGTAATAATAATAATAATAATAATAATAATAATAATAATAATAATACATTATTGTAAATTAGTGCTAGTTAGTTAGTTAGTTAGTGCTATATTTGTGTATATAGCAAAAAATAATGAATGATCTTTATCTCCAATATTATTCGCATCATGCAGGTAGTGGTTATACTGTATATTTAGGTGCACCATACCAAGAAGTGTAAGGTATTGCTAGTTTTCTAGCTGGTATATCTCGTCCTGTATTTCCATTATTAAAACAAGGTGCAAAAACTGTTGGTAAAGAAGTTACGTGGTGGAATTGATGTAGCCGAAGACGTACTAAAAAGTAATACAACCGTTGAAGAGGTTTTAAAAGCACGTTGGCAATAAGCAAAATGTAATTTAAAGAATAAAGCACAAAATAAAATAAATCAAGTTTTGGCGGGAGGAGGAAGACGTAAAAATAAGCAAACAGTTAGTGGTGTAAAGAAAAAGAGGAAGAAGAGAGACATTTCTAATTAATTATGGAGCAGCGAACTAGTTTTTACCTCACACTTCCCAGTAACAGTTCTATGGAGTATTTTCCGCAAAATACTCTGGCGTGTTATCTACAAAATTATATCATCCTCCCGTGCTGGAGAAAGGTGTGTGGGAAACAGCTGTTGTCGAAGTACATTATACAGGTTCATTTCAGAATGTTTCCAAATATACTAATAATACTTATTACCGCGCCACGGATAATGTCAGCTGAACATAACTTAAGTAATGAACGGCCATTATTATTATGTTGACGATATTCTATCTCAAATTAACTATAAAAGCAATAAATTAAATTTACAATTAAAAGTTAAAGCTTCGGTAAAACGGATTGAGGTAAGTAGAGTAGAAAAGATGACGGTGGGGTTGAAATTCGTCTATCACCCGAATTAGTCAAAATACTTGGTTTTGATCATATTCAGCAAGACAATATTGCACGTTTTCATCATGCACGTTATCCGCCTGATTTACAGAAATCGCTACCTGTACACATGTATATTTATAGCGATATTGTAGAACTTCAGCTGGTAGACAATACTGTTGCTCCATTACAGCGTATTATAAATACGAATATTAAAGAGTATGGTGCTAGTAATGTTCATATCTTTGAAAATCCTCATTATGTCTCCGTACAACGTAAAGAGTTGATCAAATTATTATGGATTTAAGAGATAGCACTGGTAATCCACTTCCTTTCCAATATGGTAGTGTATCTGTAAAACTACATTTTCGTAATAAGGTATTATAAAAATAAACTAGTGTGGGTATTAATACCAAAAAAGCAAAAAATGCAGTGAGTGTACGAAATCAGAATTAGATTTATTTGCGGGTCTGCCCGATCAAACGAGTATTATTTGTAATAAAACAGTGCCGTATAAACCTGTGGCGTCAATATCTGATCGTGCACCCATAGAGTTTGTAGTCTCCGGTCACGGTGATGACTATATTGATTTACCACATACAATGCTACATATTAGAGGTAAAATTACTAAACCTGATAGTTCTGATTTAACAGCTGCTGATAAGAAAGCTGGTCCTGTAAATGATTTTCTCAGTGCAATGTTCAGCGAAGTACAGATATATCTGAATAATCAACTGATTTCCTATTCCTCGCGTGCATGTTCATTTCGATCGTATATCGAAAAACTATTGAATTATAATTCCAATGCAAAAACAACTCATCTTCAGGGCTCAATATGGTTTAAAGATACTGGCGGCCATATGGACAGTGTGGCCGATAATAATAATCAGGGTTTTAGACAACGCTCACTTCTCACAGCGTTAGGCCAGCCCTTTGAATTACTGGGCTATATTCATGGTGATATTTTCAATCAGGAGAAATTTCTATTGAGTGGTTTACAGTTGCGTATTAAGCAATTCCAGCCATACCCGTATTTTGTCTAATGGGAGACAGTGGAGCTGAGGGAAACGTTGTAATTACAGATGCAACACTGTTTGTGAAAAGGGTTGATGTGTCGCTCACGGTGAATATAGCACAAAACAAAGTATTACAAAATCCTAAATTTAGAGTAAAATAACCGATAACAAAGGTGCAGGTGAAGACAGAGACTTAACGCAGGGCATTATGGACACCACTCTTCCAGATTTGTTTTCCGGCATAGTGCCTAAACGTATTAATATTGGGTTTGCTACTATTATAGCTTTCAACGGTACTTCTCAGACAAATCTCTTTAATTTTAAGCATTTCAGTATATCATTCTTTACATTATATGTTGACGGAACTCCTGTTCCATCTAGACCACTACAGCCAGATTTTGATAATAAACTATATATACAAGCATATTCTACGATATTTACAGGTTCTGGTATTTATTATTCTAATCAAGGTAATGATATTTCACTTGTCGAATATCCTAATGGTTACACTGTACTAGTGTTTGATTTAACTCCTGATTAGCTGCATTTCATACTAGCCACCAGCGACAGAGAAGTGTACGATTAAAGGTTCATTTTAAGCAAGAACTGTCATCTCCTGTAACAACTGTTATTTACGGTGAATTTTCCTCAGACCTAAAATTTGATTTCCAGATAAAAATATATATTAATTAAAAATGTTAAATACCCTTGAACTTTATGAGGCATTACAACATAATTTGATTAAAAATCATTTTATAGGAGTATACGCTGCAGATCAACTACCTCCGTTTATTGATATATTTACTGTAGTCATTATTATAAATACTGATCATAGTAATAAGCCCGGTGAACATTGTGTTGCTGTTTATATTTCTAATTCAGGGCACGGTGAATATTTTGATAGCTATGGCTTTCCACCATATATACCGTATCATATAAGGTTTTTAAAAGGAAACTGTTTATTTTACACGTGGAATAATAGACGCATTCAAGGTGATTTATCTCAATTCTGTGGACACTATTGTTTTATCTATTTACCATGTCGTGCATCTGGCTATTCACTACAGGCCTTCTTAAATAAATTCTCAACCGGCAACACTAATGTTAGCGATATTATACTTTATTCGTTTATGAGAATGGTCCCTGGCGCGAGATTAAGTTCTCTTGTTGCTCTCTGGCGCGAGATGAAGTTTTCCGTAAACCGTGTGTGTGTGTTGTTAATCGCGAGATGAATAGCCTGATGAGTTCAGTTAGCAGTATGCACAATAACTTCAAGTTTATGTTACAGTGTAGACTAGGGTGGAATCCCTGTGTAATCTTTGCTATGATTTTAGGTATAATAAAATGTTTTCGTATAATAAAATAAATATTTTTAAAAATAGTATTTTTTCATAAGTTTATTATAGAATAAAAAGTACCTAGGTCACTCGATGTCTCCATACCAAATGTGAAAACAGTATTTCCATATATCTAGCCGTTTACGAGATACATTTGACCTTTAACTAGGTTATAGGGTTTGGTATAGAAATTGACTTCAGATTTCTGTTGTAATCTCTGTTATGTTAATTAAGGCTTCGTAGTCTTTTATGAAATCTCTGCGATGTTAAATAAGGGTTGGTTCGTAGCCTTTGTAATCTCTGCTATTTTAAATAGGAGTTGGAAAAAGGTGCCGTAGTCTTTTATAAATAGGGGATGGACCATAGCCTCTGTGCTGTGTATGTAATTACCTGCTAAGGGCTGTGTTGGGATGTAATCTCTGCTATCTTAAATAGGGGTCATAGCCTTTTATATAATGTGTGGGTTAACTAATCTCTGCTATATTAAAGGGGGGTTGAAAAAAGTGGTCGTAACCTTTTATAAAATGTGTGGCTTAGGTAATTTCTGCCATGTTAAATAGGGGATGAAAAAAGATGCCGTAGCCTTTCACGCAATGAGGGATGAAAAGGAGTCGTAGCCTTTCATAGTGTTCGAGGGTGTAAGGGTTGCAGAAAGAGCTTCGTAGTATTTTAGAAATAGGGGTGCGAAAAAGATGGTGGTAGCCTTTCACGAAGAGGATGAAAAATGGTGCCGCAGCCTTCTATACATTGTAAACAAAAATGACGACACGCGTATCGTACATCCCTGAAAAATTGACTCCTTGCTATCAGCCAGGTACGGGGAAAATGTGCCATTTTCAAGAAAGTGAGGTCAAGTATCGCTGCTACTACTAACGATCGAATAAAAATAAATTTGTTAGAGAACACAAAGCGCGTCAGATGACTGAAAATGATCGGCATGGAAAGAGAGGATATAAAAATTATATAAAATAGTTGAATGGCGGGAATGTGTGTGGGTGGGTGTTTACGCGATAGGTGGAATGATTCACAGCGCAGATAGAAAAGCCCAGTTGTAAAGATAGAATGGAGGGAGATGCGATTTACCTGTATTGTACAAATATCAACAGGATAGCATAATGAAAGACTTGTATGTATGAGCTAATGAGCACGGAAGAGAAGGGAATAACATGGAAAAGTTTTCTGAAGACGGACAGTTGGAAATGAGTGAATGAATGCACCTATGTAATGTGATCTAAGAAACTGACTGGTAAAGGAAAAGAGTGATTCATTCTGGAATCGGGAGGGGAGGGTGGGAAGAAAATGCACCAAGTGAAAAATGCATAGAAGGAAATCCTAATGTAAGTGCGATATAATAAAGGATAAAAGCTGCTGGATGAGATGACATGTTACTGCTGTATAGTAATTCTAATACGAAAGACAGATAAAGAGAACGTGAGGAAAAGGGAACGGACACACTGAAGAATGATTTGTAGACGTAACGCCCCAGGCCGGAATATATGAAACGCTATCGTGATTGGTTGAGTTAAAGAAAAAAGAGTAGTAAATGTAGGTTAAGGAACCGGTTACGTGATCCTATACTCCATGAGTAAGAACAAAGAGAGAGAGAGAAAGAGAGCTTTCTCGTGAAAGATATATAAAATGCCTCCTGTGTTTTGATCATTTGTGTGTTATCTTTGACAGAGGAAGGACTGTTCAACGAAATACTTGTGGGCATAAAAGAGATAGAAAAAGGAAAGTACAGGCATTACTTAATCAGGAAGGAAGAGCACGTGGCGTATGTAATACATAAAGAATGGAGGAAAGGGCAACCAATTTAGTCATGTACGAATGGAAATAAACAATAGAAAAGGTGATTAAAAAAAAGTAAAGAAAGCCGAGGCGTAATTTGTATCTTGTAAGATAGATGACATAGCAGCTCGTTTGCCAGTGTGTAACGGTAAATATATGTAAATTAAAATTTAAAAACTGCATGACGGAAAACGTACGAGAATGTGTACCCATTTGCAAATGTAATGGCGGTATATAAAACCAGTTAATAATGAAATTAGGGTGCTTTGTAAATACATAATAAGGACAGGACATGTCTTAAAGTATTCGAAGTGTATAATGAAAATGTACGATACAGTAAATAGAAAAGCACGCGGGTTCGAATCCAGCGAGCGAATAACCTGACTGTCGGTATACAAGGTTTATTTTCAATGAAATCATACAAAAACGAACCTGGGCATTAGAACAAAGGCCAGTTTTTTGTTATATAGGCTTGTTTTGGTTAATTTTACACGAGATGCAGGTTAGAATCCAGCGACCGAATATCCTGACTGATGGTATACAAGTGTGTCACAAACCGAAATCATACAAATACGAACTGCACATTGTAACAAAAGCTACTACTTTGTTAAATGGCCTTGTTCCGGATAACTTTGCACGGGATGCAAGTTCGAAACCAGCGATTGAAGAGAAGGTGACACATGTTTAAAAGACCTTAGGCCTGACTAAATACGCGCGAGGACACGGTTCCCAGTCTGAACAGACGGATATTTTACAATGGCTGCACCTCCGGGAAATTACATAAATGCCTCAATAAACAGTTGAGCATTATTGTATTCATATACGTAATAAAGAGCTTATTATAAAAAGAGTAGATAAATAAGATGAACGCTATAATTGGACGGTGATTCTGGCATGTGCGTAAAACTGTATATATGTATGTGGTAAAAGAAAGCATGCTGTGACTGTAGACCGCTGAACAAGGCAGATACCAGTAAAAGAAAGATATGTATAGCTACGTAGGCACCATCCGTTAATACATAAAATGTGAATAAGAAGTGTGCAACAAGAAGGGCGTGCATCTACAGCATTGGACACGATATAAGAACGGTAAAACCGTTTGGAAAACATGCTCTATGGTAAACGAACGCTGGGTAAATCAAATTTAAAATGAACAAAGATAGTATACCCACACAGTTTAGTGTGATAAGTATAATATGTACACATGTACTGCATATCAGAGACACATGCGGTATAGATAACGTACTTGTTCCTCAAGGGAAATGAAAAGTAAACAGAAAGTAAATATTAATAATGAATAGCCCTTAAACAGAGATCCGTAGACGAATATGGTTTTAGCACTAGTCATTATAAAAATTACCGAACCTAGAACCGTTAAAAATACCGGGTACCCGAAAATGCGGTACAGGGACGATCCGTTACAAGGGGTACCGAGGGGTGGGTGAAGATTGGAAATGCCATAGAAACAATCTGTGGTCTTTTAATAGTAGGACGGTAAAAATATTCATCAACTTATCTACAGTAGAACTCGAATAATGGCACTAGAACAAGTTGTTGAGACTTAAAAATTTAATGGAAATTAACGATTAAGAATTAATTACATGCGAACAGGGAGGGGTAGGCTAATATGGTTTTCAGCACTAGTCATTATAAAAATTACCGAACCTAGAACCTTGAAAAATACCGGGTATCGGATAATCCTGTACGTGACCAATCCATTACATATGGGACCGAGGGTTGCGGGAAGATTTAAAACATGACAAAATGATCCTTGAGTTTTAGTTACTAGGATGGAAAAAAGATTCATCAACATAACTAGAGTAGAACCTCGGCAACGACATCGAAACATGATAATCCGTGTCGACTGAAAACTGAAATTAAGGAATAATGTGGAATCGGAGTATATTAAATCTATATTAATAAAGTTGTGAATTACTAAAGGGCGGATTTCTGTGGTTGAAGATGTTTAAGGCCGTAATATATGCAGGAGTAGTAGTAACCTATGTCCCTATGGAAGTCTACATAGAGTGGTAATGTAAAGTTTGGTATCATTCCAGATTGAATCTAACAAAGAAAAAAACTGCTCCAAAGACCCCTACACGAGAGCCACGTGATGCAATTATATGCAGTGACATCGCCAGCTGGTAGAGAGTTTACGAAGGAAAAAACATGTGAAGGTGTGTACCTCAAAACAATAATACACACACAAGAAGATGAAAAGGGATATGTATATACATAAAAAGGTTGACAAGTGAAACCCTAAAAGAATATGGACAGGAACACACAGAAAAATTGTATGGGCACTAACGTATGTGACTAACCATTGCAAGAATGAGTTACATCATATTAAAGTAGCTTGCTCTTTGTTACAGAATAAAGGAACGCCACTCTTAACCGCATTGAAGTGAAGGTGTGTCACACGTGTGCGTTGAAAAACCACGAGCGTGTGCCACATTGAAGCGAAGGATATATTTCCTTGTACTACATTGAAGCGAACGGCGAAGTAAAGTGATGTAAGTGTAAACCATGGCGATAAGTTAATGAGCACGATATACGTAATTTACATGCACAACAGTAAAAGGAAATAATTAGTGTAGCAGTACACGTAACACTAATTATGCGAAGTAGGTCACCCCTACTAAACTAAACATGTACCCTGCATGAATAGTAGTAATATAAATCAAAAGATTGCCACATAGGTTACTCGTACGAAAATAAATGAAAAGTCAGTAGAATGATAAGTAAAAGTCATTGATCCAACGAATGAGAAAGAAAAATATTGTACAGTAGTTCACAGGCATGAAAATGCTGTACAGCTGAGTTAAAGAATGATGATAAAGATGATGATGATTTGAGAATGGTAGGGTAAGGAGTTATGCATCGCACATGAGTTAAACAATGCATACTGCAGCGGCACTTTGGTAATAGTTTAGCAATACACGTGCCGTAAACAATGTTCATTTGAGCATGACACTGCATAGAGTAGTAGTAACAAAATACCGCATCCCAAAAAATGAATAGATGCATGAAGGAATAACAATTCGTAAAAATTATAGAGCACAGAAAATACATGCAGTTTACACTAAACTGAGTATTAAATCACGTCCTACTATCGCTCTATGATTGAAAGTGATATTTTTGTTTATTGCAGACATGGTGATGAATCCTATCGACGAGATCCTAAATAACTTTTCGGAAAAGCTATTGGAATCTATTGATGACATTATGAAAGCATAGCGGAGCCTGTGCAAGTGGGAGGGGAAAGGATATCGCCCCTTGAAGACTGAGGCTAGGTATGCGTTTGTGAGAAACCTCATATACTTGTGCTGGCATCGTATTTTTAAATTTTACTATCCTGCCAAATGGCTACCCACGTCAGCGAGTTATATTCCTTGAACACACGCGACTTGAGACATTTATTGATATCGCGCAACACCGATTCTATGAACTTTGCCATCAGGGGAAAGTTGGGAAAGATCGATTAGATCGGAATACGATTTATAAATTGCGTGGGAAGAGGGAAGCCTGCCAGTTTTGGAGTAAGCTACGGACCTTTCCATCACTTCCACCAAGTTATGGATGCGGTGAAGTAAGTAATATGACGGGTGCACCCCCACGGCAACATGCGATGGAGGTGGTGGAAATGTCCCTTGAAAATGTAATGACTCGATGACCTTCTTCCTATAATTACGGA
Source organism: Lepisma saccharinum (assembly GCA_022664845.1). Classification (NCBI taxonomy): domain Eukaryota; kingdom Metazoa; phylum Arthropoda; class Insecta; order Zygentoma; family Lepismatidae; genus Lepisma; species Lepisma saccharinum. Next base: position 43,850 of record JAGDQP010004986.1, on the reverse strand, counting down.
AGAGATGGAAATGGAAGGGATTGGAGAGGGAAATGTGAGGAGATAAGGCTTGTGAAGGAATTGGAGATGCAAGCTATAAAAGACGTTACGATATGGTAAATATCTTTATCCCTGAAGTAGGAACCTCAAGTGGTGCAAATGTGGATCACCCGAAGGCACGAGTGAACAATTAAAAAGGTAAGGTGCAGGCTACTGGCGTAAGGGAGCGAAAGAACTCTGTGAAAAAGCGGGAGTAGACGTAGAGGCACGAGGCGATTGTTATCGAGAGGAAATCGTGTTTTTTCAACAAAATTTGGCGCCGCGGTACCAGATTCTGGTATATGAGATGAATCTAAACACTAGAGAGGCGAGAATCATAGAATCATATGCCTGGAATAAGTTGTATATACAATATAAGATGGACGAAAAAATCAACTACGAGCACTACAGTCTGATTAAGAACATTAGATTATACCTAAGGGTGCAGTGGTATTGCGATATATGCCTTTTGGGGTGTTATGATCGCTTACATCGTAAATGCAAGTACACTTGTTCGTTGTGTGAAAAGATACATAAGATCAACGATAATGAACAAGGAAGATTTAAATGTGAGGATTGCAATAGAGTATTTTCTTCGTGGGACTGCATGACTAAGCATAAAGAAGTCCCCAACAGCCGCAAGGCACTTTGTGACCTAGTTAAGGAATGCCCCGACTGTTGTGCCCTAGCGAATATACGACGACGGAAAGCACCACACGAATGCGGACAGTAATTTTGTAAACTCTGTTAAAAGCATGTTTTCCCACAGCACCAGTGTTATCTTAAGAAAATGAACGTTTAGCGTGAGGAGAAGTACATGTACATCGTCTATTACGTAGAGGCGCAACTTCTTGCTCCGGACACAAAGGGGGACCGTAGGCATGAAGTAAATCTCGTCTGCGCGTCCTATTGTTGTGCAAAATGTAAAGATAAAAAAACTGTGCATGATTTACGGAGATAGTGAAAATGGGGGCAATCGCGACTAGTTTTAAAACCATGTGTGAGTTTATTGAACGCGTGTTGATGGAAAGGCATCGATTCAACAATGTAATATTTCTTGGACATAACGCGTCACATTATGATAGCATTCTGGCGACACGAACGATCCTAGATGAGCAATGATTGCGTAATGATGTGAATATGATGCAAAAGGTAATAAAATAATAGAAATGACGCTGGGTAATAGAGTTATCTTCCGTGATACGTTTGCTTATATTGGGATGAGCGAGTTAGCCTTAACCTTTAGGACTAGAAATTAGTTTAAAGAAGGGCGACTTCCCCAACCTATTTAACACACCGAAAAATCAAAACAACAGAGGGCGAATACGGCCCTTTGCAATGTTTGACGGAGAGGGTCGGAGTCCTACGGAGTACGCTGCTTTAAAGGAATAGCACTATGCATGTAATCAGGACGAAAACTACATCTTCGATATGCAAGAGGAATTATTGGCGTATTGTAAGAATGATGTAGTCATATTGTGTGTTTGAGTTATTAGATTCTCCAACATCATCGAATAACGAACGAACGACATACATTGTCTCGTAGCGTCGGCAAATATTGTCAGCCTGGCAATACGGCTGTTTCACACTTTGTACCTAGAAGAACACGCCATACCCATTACCCCTCCATTAGTTCATAAAAAACGAGACCTTCAGAGTAAGAAATCCCTTCAATTAGTTCACCATATATCCCAGGTTCACAAGGGTGAAATTATACACACAGCGAAAGGAGGAGAGGTCCATGCAGGCCCGTATAAGTTTGATGGGTATGCAGAAGAATGATTACAAAAGTATGCTTATTAATACAATTGTTACCTGTGGCACTGGCGCCCACGTTCGAACCTCGGGCACGAACCCTTTGGCGATGGGGAAAGTCTCGAGCAACGCCTAACACGAACGAGAACAAAAAACAATATTTGGGACGATTAGAGTGCAAGGTCTAAGAAATTTGGGGATGCGACTGGGACGATCAAGTAAAGCACGATCCGGCCATCCAGGTATTTATCCGTACGAAAAGTGCCAACCTGGAGGCAGGCCTTCTACACAAAATCGCATTTAAAGTGGCAGACGAAATCTTTCGATCCCTGTACACATGCAATGATAATGAGGAGCTGAAATAGATCGATATACCAGTACCCGCACTATACCCGTGGGTCATGGCGCGTAAGTTCTGTACACCTGAATTGAAAAAGGCCTTGCCTTGTGGATATAAAATCGAAGAGATCCACTAGTGTGGCAATACGATATGCGTGAAAGCGTGTTTAAAGACTACGTCAACGGCATCCTTAAGATCAAGCAAGAAGCAAGTGGCTTTCGCCCAGAGTGCGATAACGAAGAAGCTAAACGAGAACACATACGAAAGTATGAAGAACATGAGCATTTCTGTTAACAGTACAACAACGTAAAACGGAACGAAGGATTGACGTATATATCGAAAATATTTCTAAATTCGCTATTTAGGAAGTTTGTTTAACGCACCGAATTACCTCAAACCAGAATTGTTAAACATAGCCAGTGCCTATTGAATCTGTTACTGGTGCCTCAATATGGGGTAAGCCCCGTGGTCCCGGTCGGGGAAGAAACATTAGTGGTTACACACAAAAATATGGAAAATGAAAATAAGCCTCTTCCATTTTACAATGTCACCATCTCTGCATTTATATCATCATGGGCACAGTTAATACTTTATGAACTAATTGAAGATGTAGGGTACGAAAAGGTGCTCTATGTAGATACAGATTCAATTATGTACATACAAAAGAAACATGAGAGACTTCTGCTAAAGACTCGGAATTTCCTCGGGGAATTAACAGATGAGATTCCAAACGGATGAAAGTTGTAAATGTTTATTGTGCTGCTAATGAATCTTCTGGAATGGTGGAATATCGCCCTATATCAACACTCACATCTGAAGGTTCCATTGAGTTTATTATTCCTGCAGACACGTCCGAGTATACTCATTCCGCGTACTGTTACCTCTACGTAAGATGTAAGATTTTGCTGCTAACGGAGGAAATCTCGCGTTAGGGGCAGAAGAACCACCCGCTGTGCTCGGTGATGTTGTCCCAGTGAATAATATACTACATTCCCTGTTAGCACAAATCGACATTGACTCAAATGAAAAAGCTATTTCATCATCGTCGGGACCGTATCCCTACTGTGAATTCCTTGAAATCTTCCTCAATTACTCTGCGTTTGCATCCAATACACACTTTACCAGTGCCTTATGGTATAAGCATAAGGGTGGTCAATTTGATACGTTGGGTAATGCCAATATTGGCTTTCAACAGTGTACTGCCTATGTTACTGGAAGTGCAGAGTTTGAAATGATGGGCCGACTTTATACTGATATGGCTACTATTGATCGTATTCTACCTAATAAGGTATCTCTTCGTGTAAAATTACGTCTCAGCAAGGATGCGTTTCGTTTAAAGGGCGCTCAAAATTCCAATTCTAAGGTTCACAGAGGAAGTCGTATTGTATGCCCGTCGTATGGATATATCAGCTGATTTAGCTATTCAATTGAATAGTTATATGCTTAACAACTTCCATTCACGCGGGTTCAAACTCGTGTTCATACCATACCAGAAAATGTATCAACGTACAGTCTCGATAATGTGTTTTAGGAAATGTACCCAAAGGTCTAGTGATTGGTATCCTCGCAAACACCGCATTCAACAGTCAATATAATGAAAATCCCTTCCGTTTCCAGGACTTTAATTTAAACAAGTTGCGGGGTCAGGTTTGGTCCAAATCGTATCCAGCCACATCATTAACACCTAATTTTGATACTAATCTGTTTTTATGCAGCTACCATACCTTGTTTTCCGTTACTGGTATATTCGATCAAAATGAAGGGCATATCATATAACTTACGACGATTATCCAAATGGCTATACGCTGTATGCCTTTATTGTTTCCCACACAAGTACATTAGATGACCCCACGTGGTATATCATTAAGGATCCTCCTGTTAATATTAAAACTGGTTTCAGTTGACGACTTCCACACTCCACAATTTGATTCCCTGATCCAGATTGACAAGAATTGCAATATTTACACCGATAGTACCATTTAATGCTTCGCCTCAATGTTGGGTGTACATGTCAGCATGAGTATATAAGGTTTAGTAATCACATTACTCCCTCAGTCCTGTTTACGTACCAGCATGAGGGCAATTATCCATTTTTCCGCTTTTGATCAAGCGTATGACGACGAGGAATTTATCGTTAAGGAATTGGCCATTATAAATCCCGTTGCTAATACTACTCAGAGTTGGGTTTTAAAACCACCCTTCAAAACGATAATGATTACCTTAACACGTATATCTTTGGTCTCCATTTGTCAGATGGCGATGTGCCTTACACTGAGTTGAAACGTATTCTTATCAAGTGTACAAAGCAGGTAGATACAGTACATTGTAACTCACAGTCGTCGATGAAAACTGTTTTACAACGTGTGCTTGGTCGTACTGTAATTAATTTAGAAGATGTACATTGTCCTAAAGCATTCCAATAATTATTCCACACTTGTCATTGTGCGCACTACCAGCATTAGTTTGAGACATTCCGGTGTGCACTGTGTGAAGCACAATGTTACAGCAAGTCCCTACAGTATCATGATATCTAGCACGCTATATTACACTTTAACCGCCGTGCGTATATAAACGCACCCCCGTTACTCCGAGCTCCAGTGTACTCCAAGTTAATGATGATGATGAGTGTAAATCCTCGGGAGTATGTGGAAAGATGAACTGTTAAATGTTTTGTTTCACGATTGAGGTACAGCGTCCATAATAAGTGAAATTATTGCACTGGACACAATACCAACAATCATATCATCACATACTGCTTTCATCGTTAACTTGAGTCCTTCGTATCACGCAGGAACGCATTGGATGTCTGTATATAAATCAACAATGGCGGGAATTTTACTTTTATCCTTTTTCACATCATCGCCCAAACCTCTTGATCATTTCTTACACCGTAATTGCAGTGTATATCATGTAAATACAATCAAGTACCATCCTGATGATTCCGTGCTATGTGACATGTTGTGTATTGTATACCTTTATTACAATGTATGTAATGTAAATATTTGTTCTAAATTGTCAACAGCCAACATAGAATGGAATGATCAGCTTGTACAAGCACGTCCACAAATACTGAATCAACTAAGATGTAAAACCTTATGTAGTAGTGTAGTTTAGTTTTAATAAAAACCTTTTACCTCTAATTTTTGTGTTGGTTTCATTTCAAGAAATGACAATCACCCTCATGTCGTGGGTTGTATTAATTTATTAAACTTACATGTTACAATTGCAATGTGGCTATGCCATCCACCACCTTTGCCGTTTCTAATTTCATCCAATATTGTAACTGGATGCAGATACGAACTGCGCATGCATACTCTTGCACTGCTTGATGATAGTACAGTTGGTAATATCTACTTTAAAGCTTAATGTACGCAAGCAGGACATGGTTGATCCTCCAAGTTGATAAGATTTCCCAACTGGAACACTTTACGTAGCACAACCATGTTTTCATGACCCTTACAATAACAGATGGATCCCATTTCACAATATTGTGCAACATAATGGTGTTTATGCGATACAGTATATCCGTTCGGGGTATTCCTTTAACCCGTGCAAATGATGTGTTAGCCAATCGACTTGTTTTTGATACCCGACGGTTAGATCTGAACGTTCACATAGTAATTTCAACAACCGGAATAACAAGGTGGCATCACATGCAACCAGACAAAATTCGCGAATAATTTATTCCGATGGGGATATCTTAAACCCTTTGAAATCAATAATGTACTGTCTTGTGCATAAGACGTGAATCTGATGGATTCTGTTGTTGAAAAATTAAAGGTATTAATTGTGCAATGCACTCAGCGTTCTTTATCAACTGACGAACAACAGTTAGTAACGTAGTTTTTAATACGTGTGCATGACCCTGCTCTACGAAAATATTATAGTATTCTTGAAACGGTTCTGGATCGTTCATATGACTTGCAACATAATGTGCAATAAAACTACCTCTATTCCACACGTATATGCAGTTATGAACTTTACGTAAACTGCACTCGGTACACTAAATAGAATTATTTAGTAAGTACGTACCTATGGTGTTTAAGACATATTTGTCGACGTTATACTCATCACGGCAACTCGTACACAAACTCATAATTTCTTACACTGTTCCAGTAATTAGTGATTGCACAGACCCACTACATACAATGGTGATTATAATTGAGATTACACAGATGTCCACTACATACAAACTTCCGGTACACGGAGGTTCAACACGTACATCTGGGAATAAACAGTACATCATTAAATGTAGTTGTAATTCCACCGTTCACTTGACGTTGAACGATGCATTCATGTCTTTTGCTAGGATCATATCCCCATCCTGCTTTCAACAGGCGCTCCAAACCTCAATCAAACTTTTCCTTCAAGTCCGTGCCCTCAGAATGAACTTCCACATACAGTTTAAACAATGCGTTTACAGTTTCGGTGTCACGTAATATTGCTTTTGTACGGGCGCCAAACAATGTACACATCTCTTCGGATGATGCGATGATAAATGTATTAACATTTTAATCTGAATATGGCTTCCACTGTTACGAAACTTTTCATATTCACTTTCGCGCATCACATGAGAACAGCTTCAATGATTCCGAGAAAAACTGTTTGTATTGATGGAGTAGAAAACCCTCTGTATTTTGGGTGTTTTATAATTTTAAACTGACTATTGTTTCCATGGAAACAATACTCATATATTATTAAAAATTTTATTCGCGTATCATATGAGACCGTAAACTCAATTATTTCTAAACTCATTATGGTTGTAGAGGCCTTAAGGTTTTAATAGTATTTTAGAATGTGAAGCTACTTACCGTTTCCATGGTAACAATACTTAATTACAGAATACATATTCGAGAGTGACGTGGGAAGTATTGAACCGATTGCAAAAATAAATTTGGTATAATAGTGTAGAAAACTACGAGCCATATTTTCGACAGAGTGGTGTAGAAGTATGTGGACGCAGAGGGAGGCTCCTTCGTCTAGCATGACTCTACTTTCTTGCCATTTTATTTTTTGAAATGAATAAATATTTCACACATATTCTAACTGTACCACCCCAATAAATATTATCAGTAGGTAAAAAAATGTGTAAAATATTCCAAATGTGCTTCGTTAATTTATTTTTCTATTGTTGGCATTTATTTTTCCTAAAACAGTATATTTAGGGGGAAATAAGAAGCAGTAATAAAATTAATTTTAAAATTTCCTCGTATTTTTTTAAGTTTTAATATTATGTATCAAATTACTCTGAATATGTCACAAATCTTAGTTTATAATATGAGTAATATAAAAGGAATGGAAATACATTGATTCATGACTAAAATCTATTTACAATTTTCCCTGGTGACCGCTGTTTCCCTGGGTTGGAAACTGTATAAGTACAGAATGGACGTAAGAGATGCCTGTTCAAGTCGGGTCGGTCTTTTGCTACGCTCGAGCGCGCTCGGAAGAAAACTGAAATTGCTTCTAAAAAACGATTTGATTCAGTTTGCCTCATCATCAGCTGGTATGAATTAATGATTGAAGAGGATAGGGAGAGAGCGATTTTTTCGCTCTAGAACAGTAGGAGCAACGCGGAACAATTACTACGTTTTAAAGAAGTTCACATCACATTAAAACTTAAATACGATAATCAAGAATAATTGGGAGTTTTGATTACATACAAGGATTGCCGCAAACGTCATGGCAACTGTTTTTACTAGAATGGTAACAAACAAATAAAATTCTGAAATATGCAAATGCAAGGTTAGTCCATATGTAAACGTTACATGTAGGAAGTTGAATGAACACACATATCAAGATCAGGATATAGCACGAAAATAATGATTACAAACATATTTCATATGTGTTTTACTTTAAATTACAAACTAAGCTTATTACAATTCTCAGTAAACGGTAGAAACACATACCCGTGGCATCTTAAAGTACTTCGAAGTAGTCTCCAAAAGAATCAACAATATACTGCAAAGGCGCCGAATACCCGTGGCCTCACCGTGAGTGAATCTTGTGATCTCACGGCTCACTACTGTGGCACTATCTTCACGTGTTCGAAAAGGTGTTCCACGCAATGGCTCCTTCATTTTAGGTATGAGGTTATAATCGCAGGGTGATGAGTCTGGCGAATATGGTGGATGCGAAAGTACTTCCCATCCTCATCGCGCGAGAAGACTCTGCACATATGCTACCGTATGGGCTGTCACGTTGCCATGAAGGATTAGTGCATCTCGCGAAAAGCACGTCGTAGGTGTCGTGGCAGCAAATTGCGGGAGTAGTACAGTGCATTCACAGTCTGCCCAGTTTGTCCAATCGCACAAAATCATACCCATGTCATACGCTATGATCACCTTTAACTTGACAGGAGAGGGATTGCGACGAAATTTTTGCCGTCGTGGTGAGCCTGGATTACGCCATTCCGCGGACTGGCATTCAGATCTGACTCATAGGCCCTGTCCCAAAATTCATCAATAGCGACGATTCTCGCCTGCATATTGTATCAATCCTCCTCGTAACGCTCTAGATGCACACGGATTCTCTCGTAACGTCCCACTTTTCCACTTCGCAGCAAGTTTACTCATGTGCAGCAACTTCACGTAAAATTCTGTGGGTGGATCTCTCTTCAATACCAGTATGGAGCTGTAATTCATGTAGTATTCATCTCCTGTCGTTCTCCATACCTTGGGCAATGAGGGTACGAGCACAGTTCGTACACTTACTGACAGGCCACTCGGATTGTTGCATTTTGGCTGCTTCAGCTCTTCCAAGCCCGAATGCTGCTACTCACCGCTGAATGCTGCGTTCGGTATTGTACAGCAGCATTTCCTTAAGCTTCCTCAAGCTCCGCGTGACTTTCTCGTGCATTCCTTCCAGGGACAACTGCAATTTTTAAGTACGAGCACTGTTCAAGCCAGGTAACATCCGCCCTGGACGACTGCTCAATCCACACTGTATTATTGTCTCTCATCCCGCTTCCCTCTGTTCACTATTCCTGGCAACCACTTACATATAACGTCACGCCACGATTCGGTGTCATTATGATCCTACCATCCTGTGGATTTTTTTGGGAATCTCTAAGATGTCACGGGTATGTGTTTCTGCCCTTTACTCATAATTGTAATACGCGTAGCTTGTAAATTGAAGTAACAAGCGTATGAAACTACAATCTTTGTAGTTATTTTTATTGTGTTATATCTTGATGTTGATATGTGTCTTCATCCAACTCCCTACATGCGGTAACGTTTACATACGGACTAACCTTCCATTTGCATATTTCAGAATTTTCCTATTCATTACTATTTTTTGTAAAAAATAGTTGCCATAACTTTTGTGATAACCCTCTTATAATTCCAAAAGGAGACACAATCACCACAAAAACAAGAGATATAAATTCTGTGGAAACAGGAACTGATAGCTCGATATTAACATTACATTGAGAAAGCGGGAAGTCCCTGAACTTAACATAGTTTATCAGAAGGGCGTGAATCGAATTATTTCATTTAAAACTGAAAGAGGCGTTCTTTTAAATTAAAATATCACATCTAAAATTTTAGAAAATTTTGAATTCAGTTTTCAGTCAAAATTGTTTGTACGTGCACCTATCATTAGGTTCGCTTACTGCTAATTTCAAGAGTTACTTACTACCAACAACTAGCATCCCGTAATTTTGTTTTTAAAGATTAACATTTACCGAGACCATTGCTTACAAAAGGGTGACCATAAGCAACCCCTAGGTTATAAACAATTGTTTTGTCAAAAACTGAACAATTGGTAAACTAGAAATGATGGATGTGCATTTTCTTTTTTGCTACAGGACCATGCATATGCTTTTGTTTAACTTCACTTATAGTGGTTGTGAGAAGCAAATTTTGAAATTGATTTTAACCTACTTCAGATTAAAGTATTGTCTACAGCAGTCCATGGTTCGGCATTTTGCCAAGAAAATGACACATAAAATTTCAACAAACACGGAATTATAACGACTTCGGTTAAATAATATGTTAAAATTCATGTTTACTATAGTCTATACTGAGGGCTATATTTTAATATAGTCTATACTTTACTGTTGATACCTCGTACTACATTTTTGTCAACTGAAGTTCTTGTTGTCTTTTTATTGAAAGGAGAAAAATTGGCGAACTTTCCAGCTGAAACTTAATGAAAAATAAATGTCCAATTTACCTCTACGTTTATTTGTTACGAAGATTCAATTGGAAAGTCCGCCAATTTTTCTCCCTTCAACAAAAAACAGCAACTACTTCCGGTGACAAAAATTGTACATAAAAAGTTGTTATAATCTGAATTTAAGAACAAGAGAGGTCGAATTATGTAGTAGTAGTAGAAATAATAAAAGATTGGACACAATTTACTTGTCTCTGATCATATAATTTCAAACAATAACTAGTCTAAGAACTAACAGTCGAGTAATGTGATTTGCAATCAATTGTAAATTGACTTCATTGAGCACAAACCAAAGACATATTTGTATCATCCAATTAGTAGCTTGTCTGATAGAAGTAAGTTCTAACGTAACATATACATTTAACGTAACACATATTTACTGCAATATATTTCAAAATAGTTCATACTCAGCTGAAAAGAATTTCCAGACTTCAATTCAGCATCCAGTAGTTTCATCCCTTAAATATCCCTTAAATACATAAAAACTAAGGAAAAACTCATAAAATGTTAAAAAATTTTGAGTAAAAACGGTAAAATATTAATAATAATACCATAAAAAGTATTTTTATATAAACATGTTCTAATTTTAAAGTGCACTAAAAAGGAGAAAGCAAGCTTGTTCTTATACTTTTATATTCTCTAGGGTTCTCAGTAGTTGTTGGAACTTTCTGCGTGTTACCACGGTCAATAGCGAGGTAAGGAATTTACGATGCGGTGTATCTATCGGAGTTTGAACAAAGCTGGTATGGTTATTGTGAACAAAGAGACTCATCACTTTTGACAGGACCCTCATCACTTTTCATGGCTATTAAGCACGTTTAACAGGTCGTTATGCACCTTGAAATGATCAAAGGACGCTCCGCCCGAGTAGTGGGAGTAGGCGTATGTGGGATGGTATGGGCGTGGTGGCGTTACGCGATTATGTAGCTTTGCACATGGTCGTATAGTTTGGTTATACTGTATGTGTGTTGGAGTTAGTGGAACAGTACCCAAGGCAGCAGCGATTTGAGACAAAGTTGTTACGTCAAACGACGTTAAGTCTGCATCATCGTGTAAGTGTACAACCCGTTGGGTGGATGAAACGTGTATATTAGCAAATGTTCATAACCATGACTTTTCTCGATGTTTTCTTTGTATAGGGTCCTATACGAACCAACCAAGCCAACGTGATCGTGTATGCACTGGTCATCGTGGCGGCTATTTATTTCCTGACGCTACACCGGAGGAAATTGGTACATTATTTGCTGTACGTACAAAGGTAATCTTACGTGAACTGGACACTATGGATGGATTGTTTGAAACATATGTGAAAACTGACGAAACTTCTATAGCAGAATTAAAGGAAAAGTTCGATTGAGGTCTTTAACGTATGCTGAAACTGAAACGTGGTGCTTTTGTGGATATGTTGCTGTCCAAGGACATGGAAGTCACTTCAAGAAATCTCTAGGAACTGTATTACTACTACAACATCATATTAGTGGGAGAACTCATATTAGTGGATCAGTTTATTCATGTTGCGCAAATGATCACAGAACCGAAGTGTGCAATGTATGTTGGTGACTATGTGGTCGATCAGTGTATAGTAAAAACGATAGGTACATATTTACGATCTAACCCTTTACAATGTACCGAGTGTGATTTGTGTACAGTGTAAAATTGCATATATGTGTGAAAAACGAGAAGAGTTATAGCACAGCATGTAGGATGTGATATGAACGATCCAAAACTGTTTTCCGAGTACTATTCAATATTCCTTACACAGGGTCATATGCATATTACAATAGCAATGTTAATGAACGTACTTATTCGGTTTGTTAAAAATCCAGAATGTATTGCACAACTTATTCCTTTGGTAATGCACGAACAGACCATCTTTTACGTACTGGTACTTGTACGTTTACGTCACTTTACTGGTGGACCAATACGTCTCCGCGCTCGTCCCTTGCGTGCCCGTCCTCAACCGCTTTCTGTAAGCAACTGATTGGGTTTAGTTTCCACCTTTGTCTTCAAAATTGATCCCGTTTCACGCACCCGTGCTTTTACAGATTCCTTTACAGGTCATTTTTTAAGTTATTCCCAGCAATTTGGATTTCTGTCTGTAGAGTTTGTAGCCCAACGGCCTTTGCACCCCACCCTATATAATGAATGGTATTGCAAATCGGAACAGACCTTGGAATAGACTTCCGATACCGTGTCCACGTTGGTACTCTGGTCCTGCAAAATTTTGGATTCCACGTCCCCGATCTACAGCTACTTTCATTTCAAGTGACGTGTAAAGTGAAGTGTCGCCGTCAACGTTACGGATGCGAATGGCAAATTACGTACGACATTGTCTTTTAATAGGATTTCAATCGTATCGAAACTTAGTTTCGATAATGGAAAGTAATATACGTTTTCGAATGTAATGGTTTGCACTTTGCCATGATTCGTATCGCTCATAGCTGCAATACGTAGTAATGGAACCTTGGTGTCGCCCACATATTGTGGTTGAATCAAATGCGTATACACAAACACATGGTATGGATATCCAATACTCAGACATGGTTGTTTCTGTATGGTCCCTGCATTTAAAATGTTAACGGTGGGTTCGAATCCTAATTGCAACGCCAACATGGGAGAAAAATGTAAGACCTGAATATTATCTGTCGTTGTGACCTGTACTGTATTCGAATAGGTAAATTGTATCCATGGTGTAATTTTATTCATTATATCCAATAATTCTTGAATGGTAGCATAATATCCGGATGTAATACGATGCTTTACATTCGTCCCATCATATAAGTCAAACTTATAGATATTTTCACTCTCAATAACATTTTGACATGTGAGTGCAATGTGTATTTCACTAAGTCCAACCGTCCACGATGCATCATTCAAGTGTATGTGGTGACAGAATATTCCAGAAATGCGTAGGAGCATTTTCGTATACGTATGTGTGCTTGCATTTGAGCCCGGTTAATGTAAAAACTATCTTCGCTACCTTCGTATATCATGATGATGCTTTCCGTTTAAACTGTAGTGTAATGCTGTACGTTCCAAATTGGAATCGATTCTTTTCTCGTTCGTCTATTTAAGTCTACATGCAGTGTGTCAAAATATTTTTGCACCTTAACGTAGTGCGGTCGATTAAACATATAGGATAGGACTTGCCCTTACTGGTACGCGTGCACACTAATTTTCCGAAACACCTTACCAATATTCGGTTGCATCTTGACTCTATCAAGACATACATTAATCTCGGAGGAGATATTATAATCGAGATTGTATCGATATGATTAAGCAATGGTTACAATCACTGGACGTATCCGAAGACTGCGGAAAATAGTGAATGCTATGATTGTCCATTTATGGATCCAATGACGTCATGACGTTTTGGATGTCGTCTATCTTTAATCAATTTACGGTTGCGTGTATAACCATAATGCAACATACGCGGATCACGGATGGTACCCTCATTGTACACTTCCGATATGCCTGAATCATCACGGACATGTTCCCCCTCAGGATTTTCGGAGGTACCTAGTTGCGCTTCTATTTGGTAATTCATTACGGTTAACTTCAGGGAAATTTACAAGTGCAACCCCTAGGCGTTCAATTTCTTGCTCTGTTCCTTTGATTCTTTAAGCGCCTGTTCGCCCGTCTGTGCGCGTAAAGTGTATTGAATACTTTCCAGCAATGTAAGTGCATGGGTGGCACTTGACCTGGTTTTATTAAAAATCGCATCTTTTTCCTAGGCCGCCTGATAGCCACGAGTCAATTTTCCAGGGGTGTATTATGATACCTGGTGTCATGAGTTTTGGAACCAAATGTGGTTACTTTTTGGAACTAGATTTGGATACTTTTTGTTCTCTTTTAAGGCCCTTATTTTTAATTGTAAAAAAAAAGTAGTATTTTTTTGTAAAAGAGTATGACCACCCCCTTTTTCAACCCCTATTTAAGATGGCATAATGAATATATTTTTCAATCGCACCCCCTAATTAACATAGCAGAAATTATACTACGCTACGGCCCTCCAACACTATGAAAGGCTACAACCCCCTATTTAATATTACACCCGATATAGTGCACAAGGCTACGACCCCTATTTAACATAGTAGAGATTACACAGGAATACCTTACGGCACTTTTTCCAACCCCTATTTAACATGGCATAAAAAGTAATGAACACATTTTTCAACCCCTATTTAACATTGAATTTAATTCACATTATAAAAGAGTACGGGGATATTTTACGACCTAACCCCCTAAATACACTTGGGGTTGTTGTGAATTTAATTAGAATTTAATCTATTACATAAAAGACTATCAGCCATATTGTAGAACCCTGAAGGCCTACAGAACATTCAATAGCAGACTATTCTCCCCTGCCGGCCGGGTGGTCGAGCGGTCTGCGGCGGTAGGCTATCGACTCAACGGTCCCGAGTTCGAGTCCCGGCAGGGGCATGGGTGTGGATTTTAACACTTAACAGCTAAGGGCAAATCGTGACGGGCCGAAGTCCAGTTACTAAACTGGCCCATATAAAAATAAGTTTTACTATTTTCCCCTGTGGACGAGCTATGATATAGGGGAGCCTATTGGTTCCTGATTGCCAAATTTTCGTCGGATAACCAATCTCTGGATTTTGGTAGATTATGATAAAAAAAACGACAAGGCTACAATCTATCCCCTACTTAACATAGCAGAGATTGCATGAAAGGCTATGAAGCGATGGTCCAACCCCCAACCACCACACAGAAGCTACAGGGCATCCCTTATTTATAAAATACTACGGGCACTTTTTCTCCAAGCCCTATTTAACATAGCAGATATTATAACAGAAACTTGAAGTCAGTTTCTATACCACACTCTATAACCTAGGCAAAGGTAAAAAATATCTCGTAAACGGCTAGACATATTGAAATTCTGCTTTGACAATCGCCATGTGAGATATTAAGTACAATTTGCGAATAAAGTGGTCACCTCGAGGTCAAATATTTAACCGTGTATATCTCGTAAACGGCTAGACATATTGAAATTCTGCTTTCACATGTGGTAAGGGCGCATTAAGTACAATTTGTGAAAAAGTGGTGACCTCGAGGTCAAAGGTCAAATATTCAACTCTGTATATCTCGCAAACGCCTAGACATATTGAAATTCAGGTTTCACATTTGGCAGGGGGCACTAAGTACAATTTGCGAAAAAACTGGTCACCTCGAGGTAAAGGTTAAATATTGAACAGTGTATATCTCGTAAAGAGCTAGACATATTGAAATTCTGCTTTCACATGTGGTGAGGGGCCATTAAGTACAATTTGCGAAAAAAGTGGCGACCTCGTGGTCAAAGGTAAAATATTGAACCGTGTATATCTCGGGAACGGCTAGACATATTGAAAATCTGTTTTGACATTCGGTATGGTGGCATTAACTACTATTTGTGAAAAAGTTGTGACCTGAAGGTCAAAGGTTAAATTTGATGTCAGTTTGCTCACTTTTCCCCCATTGTGGAAGAAGTATAAAACATATAACGCAATTTCATTTTAGTCCCATCAATGTTATATATAAAAACCATCATGTTTCTAGCTGTTAACGTTGACGAAATATAATAGTTTCGAATTTTTCAAATTTTGCTCTTTTAGTGCCAGAACTAGAAAACCTCAAATTATAATATTTTTGTTCACATTAATGCAAAATAAGAAAACAACTTTTTCAACTTCCATAACATGACATTCCAATTTTGTTAAATTTTAATATTTTAGACGCAGAAATAAGAAACTCGCGAATTATGTTATTTGGGTTGGTGAGCCTGAATATATATATGTTCTTCCTGAATAAATATAGCGGTTTGAATTTTGTTAAATTTTAATATTTTAGGCGCAATGACCTCGAGGTCAAATATTTAACAGTGTATATCTCGTAAAAGGCTAGACATATTGAAATTCTCCTTTCACATTTGGTAAGTGGGCATTAAGTACTAGTTGTGAAAAAGGCGGTCACCTTGAGGTCAAAGGCTAAATATTTAACCGTGTATACCTCGTAAACGGCTAGACATATTGAAATTCCGTTTTGACATTCGGTATGGGGGCATTAACTACTATTTGTGAAAAAAGTGGTGGCCTCAAGGTCAAAGGTCAATTTTAAAGTTAGTTTGTTAACTTCTTCCCCATGGTCGTAGAAGTATAAAACATATAACTTTTATTTTATTTTAGTCACGAGAATTTTAAATAGAAAAACCATTATGTTTCTAGCTTTTGACGTTGACGAAATGTAATAGTATCGATTTTTTTAATTTTGCACTTTTAGTGCCAGAGCTATAAAAACCTTAAATTATATTATTTTCGTTCACGTTACTGCAAAATAAGAAAACAACTTTTTCTGCTTTCATAATATGGCATTCCAACTTTGTCAAATTTTGATATTTTAGACGCAGAAATAAGAAACTTGCGAATTATATGTTATTTGTGTTGGTGAGGCTGAATGTATATATGCTCCTCTCTTCCACCTACCCCTTTACAAAATATAGCGGTTTGAAATTTGTTCAATTTTAATATTTTAGGGGCAAATTTTATATTATTCGAAGTCTGTAATTCGGAATGTGAAACTTGCTTCTTTCTAACTATTGTCGCTTTCAAGATATGCTGGTTTAGAATTTGTTGAATTTTAGACGTAGAATTGAGAAACTTGCAAATTATGTTATTTGAAATTGGTAATGCAGAACATGAAAAATGCTTCTCTTTACGAACTACCCTTTTCCAAAAATATAGTAACTCTTTTGGCCCCCAGAATCGAGAAACTCCCAGTTCTTTAGCTTGTTAATGCAATAAAACGCGCTTCCCAGAACTATAAAACTGCAAAATACATGTTTATTAAGGCCTAATATAAAGTTTTGAAACAAAAAAAATATATTTGCTAATGCATGTTGTCTGAGCATTGTATTCGCTAATTATTAGGGGAGTGAAATATGTATCCACTCAAGTTCTACTGTATGTGAAATTTAAAACCGAGATTGTATTTACTGCTGTATGTCCTCGCTAAAGAATAGAAAATGAAATAGGGCATTAAGATTCTATTACAGTATGGAAATTTAATAAAAAACAGAATTGTATTTTTTGCTACTGTACGTCTTTGGTAAAGAATAAAGACAATTAGATAATAAAATATACATAAAGCGCAATTTTACAGTATACAAAATTTAAAACTGAAATTATACGGGCTTCCACTGGAATTGAATGCATTTATTATTTTGCGGCTATACAGTCCAATGTAAAAATTCCCCGCTATCTCCTCAAATTGTATATTTTTTCTTTTGTTTGCTGAGACTATACGAGTTGGTCGAATATTGCTTTCTCCCCCTGTGCGCTCTACCACCTATTTAATTTTTTTACTATTTTGGTCTCAAAAATGAGAAACTTGCGAATTTCACGCTAAAACTTTTTTCGCTTCCATGATATAGTTGTTTTGGCCTGCAAAGCAGAAATTACACATACGTTTAGCGCCAGGACCCTACAGTGTTTGTACAAAATATATTTTTTTACAGTTATTAAAATACTGGTATGTGAAACTTCTTTTAGCTGCATGGGGTAAAATACTGTTTAAGTAGAATTCCATAATATTAGATGTTTATTGCTTTGAATGGCTAAACGTGTGTGGGGGTGTTTTAATGAACTTGCCCCGCAGAGGCCGCTTCGAAGGGTTATAGCATGTAATTTAGGTTGCGAAATACTCTTTTCAACTGTAATGTGTCGTAGAAAAGGCCTTTTTGTGTTAAAAATGTGAATAGATCACATTGTAAGTAGAAAGGTTTTGTTTGTTACTGGGAAGGGGGAAAGGGCTATAGTTTAAGTAAAGAACTTGTATTTGGGGGAAAGAGACATTAGAACATAATTTTTGAGGTGTTATTAAAAATTGAAAAATGCTATATTTGAGAGACCTTGCTTAAATTTTCTTAAGAATAAACTTTCACAAGTGTATATTAAATGTGGGAATTGATTAAAAATGTTTGTATTTCACGCTTTGCGACCACATAAAATACTTGTAGCATTATTTCAAGGAGAAAAGGACGAAGAACATTGCATAATTTTCTGTGCTTGGGTTTTACTTGCCCTACCACCTATTTTTAATTTTTGCCTTTTTGGTCTTAGAATTAAGAAACGCGCAATTTTTTTACGCTAATACAAAACTTCTTTCACCTGTATAATATGGCAAATTGGGGACTTCTATTTGTAGCTATGCTTGTCTAGCGCCTAAAATTAAATACGTCGTCTATTATTGAACCCTTGTAGTGTTGTGTACAAAATAAGTGCGTGTGAAATATTTACCAGTTGCTTTGGTAAAATACTGTTTTAAGTAAAATTCGCTCTAGTACTTTGAATTGCTTAAACGTGTGTAAGACATTTCTCAACCCCTGTTTCTTTTAGAATTTGCCATTAATGTATTACTTTAAAGGGACATTTTGCCATATTGGAGAGAGCATGCTTAGATTTTCTTGGGAAGGAACTTGCACAAGTGTATATTAAATATGGGAATTAATTGATTTTTTTTTGTATTTTACGCTTTGTGTTAACATGTAGTACTTGTAGTATGTATTTTAAGGACAAAAGAACAAATTTACATAATTTCGACTACTTCGAAATAGCCTTCAATACAATTTAGCCTTTTTGAAATGTAATTTGATACAAGGACAAGCATTGTTTTGAAGTACTTTGAATAAAGCGAAAGCTCGAAAGAACTGAAGGCAACTTAAAAAAGCAAACTGCCAAAAAATGCGTTTTGTAGGAACGCCTGAACTGTTTTTCACCCCTATAATTTTATTTATACTGCATGTTTTTTTCTATTTATGACTAAAATACTTTTAAAACTGGTTGCAACTTGCTTTTATATTTATATTCTTATGGTCTTTCTGCAATTCCTTGCAGGCTAATGACTTTACCTTGTTTTTATAGGTTTACTTACGCATTTCCTTAAGCTAAATTTTTCACAGTTTAAGGAGTAAACTTTTTATAGAGTTAGTCGTGATACGTTAGGCTACATAAAAAGCCTGCCTCCTCCTCTCACAAGACCATAGACACTGTCACACTATTTAATAATTGGTTGACAAAGCCAATAAATTGCAGAGAGAACTAAATTGTGACTTAGCTGCTACAAATAAATAATTTAACAACAGCTATTTGCAAAGGTGGTTCTCAAGCTTAATGAGTGCTAATATACTAATGTAGGTACGGAATAGAAGTACTCTGGTGGAATTCTTAATATTATATTGTGTTTTCTTTTTCCTTTCTGTTATAATAATGATTTGATCTTCTTGAGGTAGATTATAAAAACTCCACGTAATACGTACACTGGTAAAGGATACCACCTAATCTCCGCTTAAAAGCACGGGTTGTACGAGTTTCGTTGTATATGATACTGAGGTATTATTATTAAATACGTGCGCACTTGCATTTGACGCTAGGGTAACATAAAAGTAATCTGCTTGCGTGGATGACGTCATGCTGCTGACTGGACGGTTTGTCTCCGTACCAAACTATTCATACTTGACGGATATCCTAACAATTTCACATAGACCCGTCCTTTCCTTCGTTTCAACACCTTTTCAATGCGGTACGTAGTTTGTTTTAATACAACCAACTTCCTGAGTGTAGAAACTTCCCTTGATGGGATCACCGTTCCAGTCTTTGATTTTATGTTACCGGTGTACGTTCTAATGCATGTATCTACAATAAAGATTTCACGCGACCATTTGGGTAAGTATCTCTTCTCCAGTTTATGTTTATATTTACTCATATAATTACACGTGTGCAACTTATATTTTATTTTTGGTATTTGTTTGATACTGTAGAGTGTGTACCATATCTGATTAACATTTGAGTCATTTACGTCGCTAGGTGCCATTGTGATTGTGGAATGTACGTTATGACTATAACTATTTACAAGATCGTTTAGTACGTCAATGTACCGGTATGTATTTTCGAATGTAAAATATTTAATATTTTGTTCCATCAATGTATGGATAAAACGTTCAACCACTGCCATTTTAATCTCCAAATGTACACTATAGTGATTAACCACATACTTTTCAAATACGGATTAAACATGTTGAATATGAAAACATACCCAAATCCCTTTAACAATGTGCTAATGGCAATCTCAGTGTTTTTAATATGTATGTAATGGCTTCAGTTATGACAGGTCCCGTTTAATTTTTTGCAGGAATACAAGTCGCATACCGGGAAAACACATCGGTCGACCAAAAATATATTTGTACCCATCATTATACTTTGTCAAATTCTGAATATCCGCTAAATCTATTTGGAGTAATTCATATGGTTTAATCACATAATATTCTTTTTGTGGAAAGTTTTTGTAAGGTATATGCATCCTATGATGCTAACCATTTAATGTTTCGTGTTGACGTACCGCTTTTCGCTTTTCGAGTTTCGCAATACTTCCTAGACACACTGGATCCTTATAGGTATAATACGATTTGAATAACCACATGGTTACATTTTAAACAATTTAAAATTACTAAAGAAATTATTTCGCTTTTTGCTCTTGCCTTTGCTTTCTTTACTTTTTTCAAGGTGCGTACCTTTGGCATGGGAACCCTCCCCCGCGCACCTGCCCCAAACTGAGTGCTAACTAGTTCGGAATATTAATTGACTGGAGTAGTTGTATGAATGCTTGAGTTTCTAGAATTATTGGATAGCGGGGTGTAGGTTTCCTCACTCAAGGTTCGTTTAGAAGGTCAAAGATATTTGACTTCGTAACATTATTTCGATCTATGATTACCACACCTGTCGAATCCCAACAGATTCGTTTGGATACTTGCATTAGGTTTAACAATAATGTTTTTCGACTAAGTTCTTGGAACAGAATGAAAAATCAACTGAAATAATGGGTTTGTGGATGCTGTACCTGCAGATGGGTCGGAATCCA
The DNA here is from genome assembly GCA_022664845.1 of Lepisma saccharinum. Lineage (NCBI taxonomy): Eukaryota > Metazoa > Arthropoda > Insecta > Zygentoma > Lepismatidae > Lepisma > Lepisma saccharinum. The sequence goes on along the minus strand of JAGDQP010004986.1, from coordinate 22,651 downwards.
GTAGGAGTAAAATGATTGGTTTATTTGCTTGTGGTGTATGATGAAAGTAGCTGTGAAATGTCTGCAGATAAATTTTCCATTTTTTCTGTAGTATAACATCTGTACGTTGTAATATGTTTTGCATTTCATGATGAAATCGCGCTTCATATGATTTACTGGATATTACCGTTGATTCCATTTGTGCTGTTGCCTTCTCGGGAAATAAGATCATTTCTTGAAATGGTGACGTCGCCATGCTCTTGAGTGAATAAAGTACCAGCAATCGCACTTACAATCGGAGCCAATAGTTAGGGTAGTAATGCACCGCCTGTTTTCTAATAGTAATCTTCGTCGCAGCTTTATGCTAGACCCTGGAAGGACAGGGCACGTAGCGTCGTTGCTTCTGACGCGGAGAAAGTGAATGGTGGAATTTATTGTTTTTGCCATTTGTGCAATGTTACGTATATGTCCAACAGATGTATTTGTAGTATAAGTTTCAGTTTCTTGCTTTTTCATTTGCAAAGTGCACGGAGCTTACTGCAGTAATGCTTTAGGCTTGACATCCTAATGTCGACTGATCGTAATGGAGGTCTGCATGTCTTTTACATGTGTATATACATGCGTGGTTTCATCCGGAAATACGTTTCTACGTAGCCGTAACAAATCTGGCGTTTAAAGGGTTATATAAAAAATGAGGTAAGTATGTGGTTTTTCGGTGGCTTTTTCAAATACTTCTACAACACCCTTACTATATCTAGGCATAATTTCCTTTGCAAGATATATGGTTTGTAAATTATCACGTAGGTATTAAACACAACACAACATGTTTACCTTTTGGGAATAGGTTTTGCACAATAAAGATTACGGATAGGCTTTTAGCATATACATATTTTGTAAAGAGATTTGCAACGTCCCGGTTTGTTTCATTCATTAGATCGTCGATGACAATCAATGAATTGCTCTGAATGTCGAACGTATCCATATCGGGAATCCCATGGTTAAATTTAATATTGGGAATTGATATGTTTGGTACTGCCCCTTTGTAGCACAAGATGATTCCATTAAATTTTATTGTAAACATTTGATCTTTATATTTGTGTAGCTTGTTTACAAAGCATGTCTTACCAGGCCTGGACGGACCTCCGATCATTACCGTTGCTGCATGTGTAGTAGCAACGTGTCGCTTCCAACTAACGAATTGCAACAGTACATTCCTCTTTTATATAACCATTTTCCCAATGAAGACTATCTACTAATTCATACCTAATTAAATGTTCCGTAAATTCACTATGTACACACTCGTGTCTGTCTTTACTCACATCTGTACTCTTAGGGTAAAGTCTTGCAGTCCGTTACAGTCACGTCCCGTATGACAAGTCGACGTTTACTTGTGGACATTTTGTATGTCTTGTACTTTGTTCTCAAAACGATGACCAACCCTGGCTTTCTTCGAATATTACTCGGGGAAAAGATAATTTTGCGTTCTATTTTCAGTAATCATATTATAAGTGTTGAAAATCAATTTGCTGTCTGGTCCGAAAGTTGAGAGTAATAACCCGAATTTTTAAAGTTTCCTTAACTTCCCCGTTTGTTTAGTTTCGTATCGTGTAGTCATAATTCTTAGGTCCTATCCCAATAAACTAGTAAATCTCTAACCCATTAGCGATTTCGTCTGTTCATTGACCCAGGTAATTTCCGGTGGTAAGCAAAGATCCTTAACCCTACATTACAATAAACATGATTGAGCCTGTTTCTACGTAGAGGACCCTTTCATACAAACATAATCATGCCCATAATGATATAAATGCAGATAGGGTCACGTAGTAAAATGGGAGACCAATGTTTTCATTCTTCACGTCTTTTTATGTAACCACCAGGGTGTCGTCCCCGACCAGGATCACAGTGCTAACCTCATATTGAGGACCCAGTAACAAATTTTATAATATCTGGCTGTCTTATACAATATTCGTCTGGGGTCGATCGGTCCGTTGTCCAAATTTACAGAAGAACGAGCTTAATAATATTTTAGAAATTCACCTCAGACCGAGATTATAGCCAGCGTTCACATATTTGCATACGAATATCTTCATAGTCTTCCTACTGGTGTATGTATTCCCGTTTTGCTTCATCCGTATCGCACTCTGGAGGAAAGCCACTTGGCTCCTGCTTCATCGTGAGGAAGCAGTTAAACCTTTAACAGACTTTAAGTCTGTTTAATCTTTAAACAGACTTTCCTGCGTTTCGTTTTGACATACCTTGTGGGTCTTTTCGAGTTTATTCCCACGCGATATGGCTTTTTTCAACTCGGGGGTGCAGAACGTTCTACGGTCCTTCTTGTGCCACGATTCCCCGTTTATGTGTTCTTCCATACACGAACGACATCATCCAAACGTCTAAATACCGTAATCGCTCCGAACTATTACATTTGTACATGGAACGAAAAACTTCTATTCTGCCACCCTTAAACGCGTGTTTTCGAACAACAAATGCCTCCAGATCGGCGCACTTTGTACGAATAAATTCCTGTGTGGCTGGATTCTGCTTTACGTACTCGTCGCAGGTGCATTCCCACATCGCGATCACCTTGAACACTAATCTTTCGAGATATTATTTTTATATTCCATTGGATCAAACGTTGGACTAGATTTTCCCCGTTTCCGAAGGGTTCGTGGCTGAGGGTCGGAGACGTACGTGAGCACGCATGTCACAGGTGAATTAAAAATTAATAGGCATCTTCTTCACCCTTCTTCCGCATACCAGTCTAATTTATACGGGCCCGCATGGACCTCTCATCCACTTGCTGCGTCTCTGTTTTCACATTTATACACCCGGGACATGTGGTTTAGCCATTGAAGGGCTTTTTTACTTTGGTGGTCTGGTTGTAGACATCCTAATGGTGGGATAACTGGTTTCGTGTCTTCCAACAAGTACAGAGTGCGAAAAAGCGTATTGCCTTGCTGGCGATTGTTGCGGAGGCTACAAGCAACACTATAACTTCGGTTCTTTGCTTAATTATGTTTGAAAATTTAATTAACGCGACGCTCAAGATAGCAACATCGTTTTTACAATAAGCCAATAATTATTTTATGCATGTAGAACGTGTAGTTGTCATCTTGCCTACACTCGTCATGCTAATTCTTTAATCCATCGTACTTCTCTTTTCTTCGACGCTTTGCATCAAATATATTAACGCGTGCAATTGGGTCTTTTTAATTATGATTTTCTATTGTGTTATAAATGTACGGGAATTCACCTTTTTTAGATTGGTATCCAATCCTATGGCTTTCGCGAGACTCGATAGTTTCACACCCATGTAAGCATACGTATCCCGCAACAACTCAATTCCGCAGCATAATTTCTATAATCTTATTACCCTGGGTAATCATACGAACATCGTTAACCAGTCCTTGCTCATCTGTAAATGTGCGTGCCGCCGGTATGCTGTCATAACGAAATCCATTATGAGCTAAACATATGATGCGTCGAAACTGGTCCCGTTCCTTTAATACTTGCTCTATAAACTCACCCATAGTCTTGAAACTGAATTCAAGGCTAATCCCATTTCTCGTATCCCCGCAAACCATCCATGAGGCACCAGTATCTTTACATTGAGCACATCTATGGATCGCACACAAGAGATTGATTGATGTAACAAGAGATCGTGTCCGCGATCCCCCTTCGCAACTGAAACAAAGAATTTAGTCTCCATGTCGTAGATACTATACAAATATTTATTTTGAATTCAAGTTTCATGTTTCTGATGAAGCACTGGTGCAGTGGGAGTACGTCCATTTGGCACAGTTTACAAAAGTACTGGCTACATTCGTGCGGAGTGTTTCGTAGGCGCAAATTCTTGAGGGTACACCAGTCGGTACATTCATTAACCATGTCACATGCGACCCCAAATCTATTTGGAACTTATTTGTGGTTGGGCATGCAGTTGTGAAAAGTTCTATTGTAATCCGAACATTTAAAATTTTCTCTTGCGTAATCATTAATCACGTGCTTCCTCTATCAAAATGAGCACGTGTGCTTGCATTTGCGACGGTACTTATCATGATACCCCTCAAGACACATATCGCAATACTATTGCACCCGTAGGTACGATGTTACATATTGTAATGCCCATAGCCTGTTTCCTCATTCTTCATGTGCTGGATATACAGTGATTTTGGGGTAAGAGCACCTGAATAAAATACTCTTGTTGCCCTTGTGGCTTAGTTTCCTACATATACTCTCATACACTACATTTCTGTACTGAGGGGACAAGTGTTGTTAAAACATTTCGATTTCCTCTCGTCCGCAACCCCATTGAGCCACCACGTCAATGCCTGCTACTTCACAGAGACGTTTTACTTACCTCCTCCAGTACCATGACTGTAACATTTCTTTTCACCTCATCTACCTTACTCCTTTCTTCACACTGGCCTTTGCCATAGCCAACGCCTGTGGAAAGCACAAAACAGATCTTGGAGGGGAGACAACGTACTTTGATAGGAAACCTGTTTTCGTTAGGATTCGTTGACGTCGCCGAGTCACTTTTACCATTTCCTTTCCATTTCAACCCAATGTAGCTTTATCACCCCATGACCGAAAAGGATTGTCTCATTCGAATTAAGTACGTTTTCAATTGCTGATAAAATTACATAAAGGTTGAGTTCATCCCGTGTCCGCCAGTCTACGTACATTGGACGATTACGGGTGGATGTCGTACTTTCGATCGTTACGTTAACGTACATCGGGAATAATATTAGCAAACGCGAATGAAAAACCTCATTGACATATTCCTCCACGTCGACAGCATTTGCGCCTTCAGCATCAATCTCGAAACATCTCCCTTCCATTTAGAAATGGGGTACCTACGATGTTTCCTGGATATGATTTTAAAGTTAACCGATGCTTGTGTTCCGGTACCTCTCATAGTGCCCGGTGTTACAAACGTTTTTCATTCTGGACAGCGTAGCCCTTTCTTTTTATGTTTACGTTCCATCTATTGCTCTGATTGGTTAAAGAAATCTCTTGAGGGCCCTTGTGCAATACTAATCTAATTTGACTGGTTCTAGCGCTGAGCTTCAGTCTGTTCGTTGTTGTGGCATGCACCAACTTGATTTACAGTATCCGCATTGATATTCACAACAGGAGTAGATTCCTCTGTGTGTCGATCTCCTGTAGTCGTGGACCTACAGGGGACAATATCCTCTTGTGATGGATTCGAAGGTATACTAGGAATCACATCCGCATTGTGTTGTGCACTCCCTGCGATAGATGCATATCCTCCTCCATATGAAAAACCTGGTTCAGTACGTGACGTTCTTCCTCCAACATTAGCAGTCCTTCTCTAATTCTTTTCTTAAGCTTTCTTCCTCACATCGCCTGCTCTTCTCCTAACTCTATTGCCATTTCCTCTGCAATTGGAGAAAAAAGATAATCTGTTGTCGCTATTTCAAGGATTGGTTCAACCACCACCACATCCGTCTGTTCGTGTTGTACGGGTGAACTACCTTGATTTATCAATACAGGGGTGGTACACCCATACCATACCTCGTTGCTGGTGGTGCAAACGTCCGTAACCATGCTAAAAACGCGTAAGCTTCCCTCATCTCAAGTAATTGATATATTAAATTTTGATTGGATCGTCCCTCACCAATTTTACCCAGAAGGCACAATGCGTGAAACTGATTTTGTACCAGTCCAATAAAAGCTTCAAAATCTGAAATATTTGCTTCATACTAATTCAAAACATGCCCTGCTAATTGGTATGCTCGAAGAAGTTAACATACGCGGTGCCAGCAAAGATATAGCAAATTGGATATAAACTCATACCTTGCCCTTGCCTGCCACGTGCAGTATTGGAGAGCCTCCCACTTGCACACATTCTGCCATGCCGTAATATAGTCATCCATGGTTTCCAGTCGCCCTTAATTCCAGTCGTTTAGGACCTCATTTACAGGATTCATGTTGTCTGTAATAAACATAAGAACACCACATGCAGTTACACGAAAGCAATTTGCACGTGCTTTCAATGTTAGTTATTAGTGTAAACTGCATGTTTCGTTTATGTGCTCACTATTTTATATATCATAATATCCCTTATTTCCTACGCATGCAGTATTTAGCATATCGTTATTAGTTTCTTACTACTTGAGGTGTAATATATACGTTGCTTTAGTGGGTTGCATGTCCTTTTACCTATTAATTCTACTGGCTTTTTCATTATTACCGTTGAGGTGAGCTACGCACCTTCGTTCGTTTGATATTTACTGTTTTATTCATGCAGGGTACATGCAACATGCACGTACTATCATCTCACTGGTTTACACATACCTCATTGTCCTTCGTTGCTCCAACCTCTTTTCATTTTAATACAGCACGAGTCCTCTTGTTTTTAACCTAGAATAATGGTAATTTCATTACTATATTATAACTTTTCTTGACATGGTTAGTCACATACGTTAATTATTCTATATTCTTTCTGTGTCTTTAAATGCGTATGTGTGTGTATTTTTTACTTGTTTCCATGACTCAACCTGATCTGTCGGGTTATCTTGATTTCCCTCTCCCTGTGTGTGTTATTATTGTAGCATACGTATCTTTTGGTGTTCTTCTTTTCTGTTTCATAGATATTATTCCAGCTGTTCATGTTTCTCGCAGACCACCGTTCCTTTTGACTCCTTATCTGTCACCTTCACTTTTCTCTTCACGATTGAATCTGAAATGATAACAAACATTTTCCATTACACCTCTGCTTAACCATGCATATGGACATACGTTCATACATTACTAGTACTATTTCACCATTACACTAATTAGGAAAAACAAATATTCCATTAAAGTCCTACTGATACCAGCGGACACAATTACAAGCTATTTCAACACAAATTTCGATACTTTATTTACAGGAACACGGCATATTAATGTTCAGCTGGATGTCTACATCTCTTTACAATCACATTTTCAGTCTTCACTGACCCTCTATACTCAGTATTATTTCGCTCACATATTTTTTTACATTTTTTCAGGACCCTTACTGAAAATAGTATTATTCTATGGCAAATCTTTCGGGTGGCATTACTTTCGTTCATTCATTCATTCCTTTGGTTCCCTTTAAATTGATATTTTTAGTCTTCTAGTGTACAGTTTTCCCAATAATCAACGTGCAGTTTGCAATGGTTTTAAACCTTGTACGAAATCGACAAGTATCATTCCCGTAGAGTGTCATTTGCGAACATTTTGGGTACATGTACCATGTTTTGTCACAATGTTCCCTATTATCTTCTACGACCATCCGTCCACATCCGATCCTCCCCGACCCTTCGTTCACGAGCTGGAATGGTTTAAAATACATTCAATGTTGACCATGACTTCCCTACTTGAGCGTCTATAAACTATGTTCTAACAGTTATTTTTGAATGATTCTTTATTTCGTTAGATATTTAACGGATCAACGCGTATTTTGACGTGGGTCCGATACCCGTTTGGAATCGTCAAGTGTCGTTTCCGTACAGTGAGACATTTGAGGACATTTTGCGTACAGATACCATGTTTTGTCACAATGTTCCTCAATTTTTTCTAAGACATTCGTTCACGCGGTACAGTCATTTAGCGTGCGTTTCGTGTTACTTATTACTTATCTACTTGTTCCTCCATAAACTCTATTCTAACAGTAATTTTTCCCTGATTCTTTTTATCAGCTCAGTGTATAAAGGGTTAGTTTATTTTGACGTGGGTTCGAACCGCGTCCTGATTCCAATAGTGTCATTTCCATACAGTTTCTTTGAGGACATTTTGCGTACATGTACCATGATTCGTCACCATGTTCCTTATTTTTCTAAGACCATACGTTCACACCCGACCCTCCCCGAACCTTCGTTCCCGAGCTACAACGGTTTAAATGCGTTCAGTGTGGCTTTTTCGACTTCCTTACTTGGGCGTCTATAAATCATGATCTAATGCTTATTTTTGTCCTTTCTTTTTTTCGATCACTATATAAAGGATCAACGCGTATTTTGACGTTGGTTCGACCTTCGTTTGGAATCGACCAGTGTTATTTCCGTACAGTATCGGTTGCGGACATTTTGCGTGCATGTACCATGTTTCGTCACAATGTTCCTTATATTTTCCTAAGACCATACATTGACATCCGAACCTTCCCCAGCACTTCGTTCACGAGCTACAACGGTTTAAATGCGTTCAGTGTGGCTTTTTCGATTTCCCTACTTGGTCGTCTATAAACTATGATCTAATGCTTATTTTTCCATGTTTTTTTCCGATTACTATATAAAGGATCAATGCATATTTTGACGTTGTTTTGACCTTCGTTTGGAATCGACCAGTGTCATTTCTATACAGTATCACTTCCGGACATTTTGCGTGCATGTACTGTTTCGTCACAATGTTCCTATTTTTTTCTATAAAAACCATGTGTTTAAACCCTAACCTCCTCCAACCCTTCGTTCACGAGTTACAACCATTTAAAATGCATATCGTGTTACTTTTTCGACTTCCCTACCTGTCCCTCAATAAACTACGTTCGAATGGTACTATTTCCCTGATTCTTTTGTTCAGGTCATTATATAAAGATCAACGCGCATTCTGACGTGGGTTCGAACCTCGACTTATTCAACTCGTGTCATTTTGGAAAGTGTCATTTGCGGACATTTTCCATACAGGGGCCATGTTTTATTACAATGTTTTCTAAGACCGTACCTCAAGTACGAACCTCCTCTAACCCTTCGTTCACGAGTTATAACCATTTAAAGTGTGTCGTGTTACTATTTCGACTTCCCTACTTGACCCCCCAAGGAATATGTTCTAATTGTACTTTTTCCCTTATTCTTTTCTTCCGATCATTATATAAATGATCAACGTGTATTTTGACATAGATTCGAGTCCCGTCCTAATTCAACTACTGTAATTTCCGTACAGTGTCATTTTCGGACATTTTAGCTTATAGGTGCTATGTTTACCCACAATGTTTCTTGATGTAAGACCTTACGTTCATGTCCGACGCTTCCCCGTCCCCTCGTTCACGAGTTACACCAATTAAAAGTGCGTTTCGTGTTACTTTCACGACTTCCCACTTGTCCCTCCATAAACTATGTTCTAACAGTAATTTTTGCATGATTCTTTTTCACAGCTCCATATGTAGAGGATCAACGCGTATTTTCACGTGGGTTTGAGCCTCGTCCTGATTTAACTAGTGTTGTTTCCATGCAGTGTAATTTGCGGACATATTTCGTACAGGTACCATGTTTTGAAAGAATGTTCTTTGTTTTTTCTAAGATCGTCCGTTTATGTCTAACCCTCGACCGTCCCCTGGTTCATGTGTCACACCCATTTAAATTGCGTATCATGTCGTGTTACCTTTTCGACTTCCCTACTTGACCGTCCATAAACTATGTTCTAGCAGTGATTTTTCCATGATCCTTTTTTTTTCAGGTCAATATATAAAGGATCAGCGCGTATTTTGAACCTGATCGAGATTCAACAAGTGTCATTTCCGTACAGGAGCCATGTTTTGACAAATGTTCCTTGATTTTTCTATGACCATACGTTCACACCCGCCCTCCCCCGACACCTCGTTCATGAGTTATTAATTTCCTTAGGTTCATTTCTCTTAACTTTTGAAGGCAACACGACTTGTCCATAGGACCTGGTACTACTTAACATGTGCACCTACCCTTTTCTTACAACAGTGTTTTATGCTTCTTCTCCCCACATGTCAATCCACATAGTATACTATCTTCTGTACATTATCATTTCCATTTGTCTTTACTTTCTGTGTTCAAGGTTTTTAGGTCACGTTGCATTTAGGTACTTTAGGTTACTATCCCTCTGAACGAAGCTGTGATGCTACATGTCATGGTAGAATCATTATAAAGGTACACCGAGACAGACTTACGCACAGCTCACATGACCTAAGCTACGATTATTTACTACCCAACCCTTTGCCAGCTTAATTCATCAAAGACTTCTTTTTCCTTGTGTTCCGTACATGGGTAATTACCCTATTTATCTTTCGCACCTTTATTTTAGTGGACACATGTCCTACCGTTCGTGTAAACTGTCCAGGGTTATATTGTTATTACTTACTCTAGCACATTTTACACGCTTCTTATCTTTTGTGTATTCTAGCATATATAATGGTATATTACGTCTTACTAATTAGAAATTGTTACTTTTATCTCTATTTTTTGTTTCCGATTGCATACTGTATACAGTGAACATTTATATACGATTTACTATTGATTGTGATTTCATCATTTCATTCCTTACGCTCGTTATGTGTTTCTAATGCTTGCTTGACACTAACGCATTCCTACCGATATTCTCGGATTCTCATTAACTTTGTTTTTACATTTATTCACAAGAAAACCCGTTTCAAAATGAAGTCTCATCTCATGTGTTTTCTCTTTTACTCGCTTTAACTATTTAATATGCATTTCTTTCTGTTCTAATAGAAAGGCTCACGCATTCACATACTGCCTTGATTGACTGAAAACATCGGTGAATAGTCGCAAACGTATTTTTCGTTTTGGTATTACATAGTACGCACTTGACCTGTTATTGTATTAATTATTATTTATCTTCTTTTATTTTAATCTTAATTTGCTTACTGTTTTCCATTCTCTTACCGTACCTCGCCGTGGTTAAGTATGCTGTTGTGTATTCTATTATGAATTGGGTCCTTGAATCCTTTCTTAAACAATTCGTACTAGAATGTATGTTATTTTATTTCAGCATGACTAAAAAAAGAAGGCACTTGACACATTTATAGGGTGTCTTATATAATAATTAGTGTACACCAATTAGTCAGCTAACGTCCTCTGGTCCAGTGTCGATTAGGAAAACACCCTGTATAACCTACATAGGCATTCTTTTTTTTTTTACTGAATTAACCATGTGCAACAGCGTTCCACTAGTTACTGTTCTCTGTTCATATGGTAATCACGACCTTTGTGATCTTTCTGTCTACACAATAATTTGTAAAACCTCGGCCTGGTTGTTCAACCGCTGGATTTGAACAACCCCGCCCCCAAATGACACTTACATATTTCCCTATTTTCTATATGCTGCCTTAAATGCATACCCATCCGGAAGGTATTCAAGATTCCATTGCATTCTGCATACGTTTCTAGCTGATCAAGTGCCCTTTCTATTTATATATTTATCTCAATGTATTTTGCGAATTGCAGCTTTAATATATTTACCGCTAAAAAGCATTGTCTTCTGTCATGCACGAGTTAACTACCGTTCAGTGTTTTTATGTGCTTTAATCTACATTATTTAGAATAATACATATCCTATCCTGTTTTGACAATTTCGCATGCAAATTAGACTTCAATTACATGATATTTGTTTTCACATCTTTCTCCGGTAATTCTTTCACAGGAGTACTTTAGCACGTACCTGTCTTTAACAATGTTCGTATATAAATGATGCATTAGCTACCAACTGCTTCAGCATCTTTCGTAAATCTCCTCCCCTCTCCAATCTACCGTATAAGGATACCAAGATACTCTAGCCTACATTTCATGCTCCGTTTTTTTTTTTTTTTTTTTTTTTACTTTCCCGCTGCCTGCATTAACAGTACCATTCACTGTCTATCTGCCTGCCAGCACAACTACTATTCTTCAATGTTCTTTTTATATTACTTTTTTGGTTCTTTCGTTAACATTTCAAAACATCAACGTGACACATCGCACCTACCTTCACCGATCGCCCCCACCCCACCTATTTTTCCTTCTCTAGTCCTCTCAAGGGCCGTCTTCTCATTAAAATAGCTTTTTTCTTCTCTTTATGGTTTCATTGTAAAGATTTTTAAAATGCGCTCCTGCTTTTCATCACCAAGATTGCTCTTTCAACTGTGATGATTTCCTGGTCAGTCACTTGAATTCTACGTAATTACCGCTTGCCTTCTCACATTATTATTCAAGTTATTTTTTTATCCTATTCTTATCTTCCCGGAACTGGGATAATTTATATGGCTGCTTGTCAATTACTACGGAGTTGGGTACGGGTTGAGTTACTTCATCTTCTCGTGTTTTATTATTCAAATCACCTGTGGAGATAGAACTATTTCTTTTGACATCACGTATTATGGCGGCCTCTTTTACTACTAGATTACCCAACCAACCATTTTTTTTTGTATCATAACTGTTTGGTACCAACAAATTTTAATCATCAACACATTTCACTTTTACAACAATCGCTGTCATCCTGTGCTTTATTCAACACGTCGTGACCACCGTACCATGATTTAAGCCTTTGTTACTATAAATTTATACAGACAATCGCTGTCTGTATTCGTCTTTTTTCACACTTTGATATAATCACTGCTTCGATAATTCCTTATCTCGGTATCAACCATGGGAACACTCAGAAAGTCCTCACAACTACTGTGCTCAAATTGGAATTGAACGTTTTATGCAAGATCGAACAAAATATTATGTTACTAATAGAATAAGTTGGTATATTATAGTACTTTACTTGTTTTCTACTCAATTAGTGCAACCACTTCATTTACCGTTCACGGTTCATCCCAAGCTAAAAGTAATCTGCACAGCAAACTGAACCGAATAATGGCCATTCTTTTATCTGAAGTGTAGGCATCAATCCACAGTTCAATTTTATATTAAAAAATGTTTTCTGTCTTTGTCTTCCCAGTAACATTCTTTAATTTACTTAAGATTTACTGAAGTCCACCACAAAAAATATATTGAATATGAATTTAAGTTTTAAGTTCTTTAGGCAACTTTGGCTCATTCCTCTAAAGGGTTGTAAGCTAATGAAAATTTTCTCACGTCTTCTCTCATAGTATTTTGTACCCAAGCTGTGTAGCATGCGTTACATACCTATCACCATTAGGACATGTTGATTGCCCAAGCTCTAAAAATTAGAATATAAGCTCAATCGAAAATCAATATCGCAAATTGAATTAATAAAATATGATTTTAACAACATAACTATTAACCCAATTAGACCATTTAATATTATAAATAGATATTTGTTTTTGATTAAAATCTGATGCTTCATATATTGCAAGTTTGTGCTTGTTACCAATGCAATCTTTACGCAAAATTATAAGCTACACTTCTATTGTTTCAATATCCAGAGGTAACTTATACTAGATTAAAAATCATGCAAGGATGTTCTTTATTTCCATCCGAAGATCACAACATTGCTATATCCAGTCAGTATAATATGCTATGGGACCCGATTGGATAGAATTGGCTTTTTTCCTTGTTCTCTGACGAAATCAGATTCAAAAGAGTGACCGCACAGCGTCAGGCGGATATTCTATATGTTGAGTTGATTACCTGCTCCCTCCCCCTCCTCTCCTTTCCACAGACAAGAAATCTCCCTCCAATGCGTTTTCAGAACTTTCTGCGTCGTCTCTATTCAGATTTTGTAATACATCACATGCCTTCCTAAAGCAGCCTTCTGCTTCCTCTTTCCTCCCGTATTTATTAACTTCCAAAGGATGCGTGGGAAATAAAGGAATATACTTCCGTCAGAATATTAGATTCATGGAGCCGTAGTAATTTACCTGGTGCGTAGTAATAAAAGAGTGTGAGATGTATGAATAAAAACACTATAGGTAGTGGACAGTAATATTACGTCCAACAAAGAAAATGTTGCAGCCCACGTTTTGTGTACGAAGAAAGTACACTGGTGTTGGATTTTGAATTGAAAGAACAAACTCAAATTTTGGGTTAGGTAAGGCTGAGAGGAAATGTTGCCAATGTAATTGGGTATATATAGAATGAAGCTCACAAAAATTAGTCTTTAAAAATAGTCATACGAAGAATAGGTGCATACAGCATGTACAGTACATTTTAATAAGTTTCAAGATGGTGACAGCTTTTAGTATTTTGTACAACATAATCCGTAGACTATTAATGTTTAAAGAAAGACCATACACAATATTCTTTTTTATCTTTAATTAACTAGGTAAAAAACATTCAAATTTAAAATGAATTTTCAAATGTTTATTTCAATATAACAATCTTGTATTTTCCATTACCTCTCATATTATATTCAACGTTAAACTCAAACGTCAAACAGGGACGGCGCTACAGGGGGGCTTAGGGGGTTTGAAGCACCCCAAAATCTACCTTAGCTCCTCCTGTAGACCCCCTCCCCAGTTTGATTAATACAATCTAATGTATTTACTTCACAGTTTGAAAACATAATTATGGGGATGGGTTTACCAAATTGCGTCATGTCAAGCTGTGAAAACTGCATTTCCTGCCATACTTTTCACATTAAATCGAATTGTTACAACAGAAAAGTACTCTGAGAAAACATGTGAATCTAAAGCTATTCTCGAATTCAACTTCGTGTTTTGTCTTCACCTCTTTTGCATTGTTTTGAAAGATCTTAAAGTCGTCTCCGATTACTTACAGAAAAGTGACTGTGACCTTGCTGTAGCCTGTACGCTTGTTGATTCCTAAGCAGAAAGAGCACAGGAATTACGAACAGACACAAGTAATTTTGAGCGTTTCATTGCAGAAGTAAAGGCATTCTCAAAGAAGAACAATATTGAAATTCTTAGTAATACTAAGAACATTCGAAAACTTCCAAAACGGTTTCAGAATTATATTGTCGAAAGTGTGTCAGCTGAAAACAATAGGCCAATAACTGAAGAAGATATGAGAATTAGAATATCGTTTCCAACGAAAGACTGTCGTACGCTACGATACATACTCGATGGGACAACATGATTTTAATAAATGTCTAGCTCCAACCGAGGTGGCTAATGATAACGACAAAGATATATTCTACCGTGAGTTAGAAAGGCTGTTTCACCGATTACCGAAATATAATTCCAAAATTGTGTTGGGTGATTTAAACGCAAAGGTAGGGAGGGAAGAAAAATGACCTACTATAGGTAAATACAGCCTTCACGAAAAGACCAACAACAACGGTGAAAGACGGATAACTTTCGCGATTTCGAAAAACCTACTGGTATAGAACACGTACTTTGAACACAAAGTCATACAAAAATACACATGGGTATCTCCGGACGGCAAAACTCTCAACCAGATCGATCACGTATTAGTTGATAGAAGACATATCAACATAATGGATGTTAGTTAGGTCGTACAGAGGAGTAGAAGGTGACACCGACCATCAATTAGTGATCACAAAATTAAGGGAAAAGTTATGCACCGCGAACAGAGAAAGCAAGCGATCAAAACAACTGAAATTCGAAGTTAAACGATTAAATAATCCGAGCATGAAAGCAGATTACCAGCTCCAACTCTCAAATAGGTTCGAAATCTTACCTGACTCTACTAATAATAATGATGATATTAATAATGAAACTGATTTAAGTATGATGTGGGAGGCAATTCGTGAAACAATTAAGAGGGCAGCGAAGGAACGTGTAAGTGAGTAGAAACAACAGAAAAACAAACCTTGCTTTGATGAAGAATGCCTTAAGCTTCATGATGAACGAAAACAAGCAAGGCAACGATGGCTAAGTAATAAGAGCGAAGCAAATACCAACCACTACAAAAACGCTAAACGAAACGCCACAAGCGGATTGAGAAACAAAAAGCGAGAATATCTGACGCAGAAGATTCAGAAGATGAGGAAAACGGCAAGACAAATAACATACGAGATCTATATAAAGGGGTAAACTCGTTAAGAAAAGGTTACCAGCCGAGATTAGGAATGATTAGAAATGAACGTGGAGATCTTCA
>JAGDQP010004985.1:67304-81380 GCA_022664845.1 Lepisma saccharinum | reverse complement strand
TAATGATGTAACAACTGGCCAAAATTCAGCTTTCTCCTAATTATTCCCGACATCAAACCTTTATTTCCTGGGCTATAAGTGCAGTTTTCCCAATCCAAGAGACAAGGACAGAAAAGTGTGGGCTTTTTCAGACGTAGTTCATTCAGTCAAATGTATTAGAAATCAATTCCACGATAAAGGCCAGGGCTGGGTTGCAAGAAAAATACTTAAGTGTAAAATCTGTCTTAAGCAGACCATCGAGCTCTATATAATTCTGGAGTGACTACTTAAATAAATAAATTTAAAAAAAAACAGGGCCGCACAGCGATAAGAAGCGTATAAAATTGAGTTAGAACTGAAAATGTTTTCCACATTGGATTAGACTGGAAGTTGACGAACAAGTTTAAATCTTTGCTCTGGCGTCTATATTTAACACTAAGTAGTCACTCCAGTTTTATGTAGAGCTCGATGGTCTGATTTTACACTTAAGTATTTTCTTGCAACCCAGCCCAGGTCATGTACAAAAACCACGAAATAAATTTTTCGTTCTACCGACGTGTCTATGAACTTAGTACGTCTGTAGAATTTCTGGCAGAGCTAGTTGGGACGAGACCTCGAAATACACAGAATTTAAATAAAGAATATCCACAGTATTTCAGAATAAAGGACGGAACTTTCTGGGGTTAATTTCTGGCATCAAAACAAGTAAAAAGATCCTTTGAACATGGGTGAAATTTTATCTTAGTTTTGGAGATACAGCGTTTCCAACTTTGAGTCCAAAATCGACGCCTACCCACACAGCACAAACACGTTAAATAAACGTTTATTCAACTTTTCCTTAAATGTTTAATAAACGTTGAATCTTGGTTGAATTTACGTTGATTCCACGTTTATACAACTATCGGATTAGTATTCTAAGAAATGTTGATTTGACGTTGAATATGACGTTTACTAAACGTTTTAAAGACATTGAATTAAATCTTTTCGCAACTTAATTTTGGCATTGACGTTGATTCAACGTTTAATCAACGTTACGCAACATTTAGAGAGAAACAAAATTCAACCTTCAGGACAAATTTCGTACCTTTCCCAAAAATCCCTACTTACAACGAATATTTGAATCTGTGAAGACGAACAGAATAATATACGTTTCCCAGACCGAATCCTAGTACTTCAATGTTTAGTACGATACAATTTTAGGGTTGATTCCAGGAAAAATCCTTTGATTATACGATTTTAACCTGGAATCAACCCTAAAATTGCAATTTCAATTAAAGCATATCGTACTGAACATTGAAGTACTAGGCTTCGCTCTAGGAAACTTACATTGTTCTGTTCATCTGCACATATTTAAATATTCGTTATAAGTAGGGATTTTGGGAGAAAGGTACGAAATTTGTCCTGAAAGTTAAATTTTACTTCTCTCTAAATGTGACAATCCAACAATCCGGGTTTGATTCCCGGTGGGAGAAGTTGCAACAATGTTACCTAGGCCGTAAGTCCTAGAGGTCGACCCAGTCTCTGAAAATGAGTACCGGGGGCAACCCTGAGAGGGGGGATAAACCGGTAGCGCTGAAAACAGCCGTGCGCTGACCACGTGCCCCCCGCAAAAAGCCGTGTTGCAGACCTTGGACCTGGACTGTTGTGCCATAGGTTTTTTTGTACACGTAACCCGACATAAACAGTCTGGGAATTTAAATGAAGATAAAAACCTTCGCTCACAACATTAAGGACCTAGATGTGTAATTCCAACTCACTCCCACTAGGATACCAGTCTAACAAACCCCTCAACATGATAATGACGGAGACTCTTAGTGAAACCACTAATTGAAAGATAAATAAAAATTGAGGACAAATAATAATTGTGTACGTAAAACGTAACTTATTTATTCAGAAATAGCACGTCTGAGCGATAATATATATAAAAATTATGTAAAATAAATATTCAAAATGCAATTTAAATAATGCGAGAAAAAACAAATGTTCGTTAAATCCTTACTTTATAACAACTCCAGAAACTAAAATACTAGTTGTCTTCTTTAATTGTATATAGTTATATACATACAATATGCTCTTACCTATAAGAGGCATCTGAACGAAATAAAGAAGTTATACATTTCCATAACAGAATTAGGTTGTCTCGTGGAATTGTTTGATTCATTCAGTAAGTCTGAGAATTGTCAGTACCACATTTATTGCTTTTAACAAGATATGACACAACCTATTCTACGAAGAATGGAAGAAAAAAAATCATTTGAGCAACTTATTCGGATTTCCTCCTGTCATTTCGATCTCTCGCTGCGCCGATGTCCTGCCTTTTCCGGTTTTCATGAGGCAACAAAACATAAGGGCATAGCGTAGGCATTGTATGAATGTGAAATAGAAGTACATTTCCGTCAACTATCACTGAAAATTGTTTCTGTAGATTAAAATATCTCACAAACATTCAACGTTGTGCTTTCCACCAGTTTAGAAGGTTTAAGAGCACAATTTAAATTCAACGTTTAATACTGATCATTCTTTAAACGTCTATTAAATTACGTTGATAAAACGTATAATTCAACGTCACTAAATACAACATTGTCAGAATTCAACGTTTATAAAACGTTAATTCAACATTGTGTGCTGTGTGGGTAGTAATGGAAGGGAAAGAATAATTCTCAATAAGTCAGAAACGAGTCATTGAATGAAAATTCTGTTTCCGGAAATGTATTTCTAGCAACATGGTGGACATCATGAGTGAAAACACCATGTCACCAGTTTATCAGTGTTGCCAAACTAGGTATAAAGTTTAAATTTTTCAAATAGCAGTACGTTGTGTTATTGGATATTTTACATCGTTTAGTAATGATAAACAACGTACTTAAAGCACACACCACAGTGTTGCAAACTACGGATAAGACAGAGAGGTTTGCGCGATCTTATATAAAGTACAGGTCAGTCTATCTGAAATCGTCCAACTTGGTTAATCGACCTCTTTCAAATAATAACAAAGGTCTGTTACGTTTCGGCGCCGCCGTTTGGGTGCCACCATTTAGGCACCGTCTACGTTTCGGCGCCAAGTGAGGAAAACGGAAATTATTCACGTACCTAACGAGGTGAAAAAAAAATGGAAAATATTGGAAATTATTACTCTTTTGTTTCTTAAGTCTAACAAGGAGAGGAGGAAAACCCAACCATGAGAACTGGACTTAGATCAAACCTTGCGAAATAAGTATTTCGACGTCACTGAGACCGCAGATGATAGTCATTCGATTCGCTTTGCCTTGTTGTGGACTTAAGGGCCCCGACAATTGAATTTCCACACAAAACTGCTACATAGGAAATATTTCTGTGCATCCTACGTTAACACATTCACTTCACACATTATGCATTTAGCTTCTTTTATATTGATTTTGGTTTCTGAGCTGAATATGTATAGTAAAAAATACTTGCTCAGTTTAGCGCCCCCTGAATCCTACGCCCGGGGCGTATGCCCCGTCTGCTTCCCCTAGTTACGTCCCTGCTAGAGCTCAGCCTGTTTATGTTGTAAATAAATAAATAAATAAATTTTCCGCCAGAAAGAAACACTTCACAATTAAAATCATTGAAAAAAAATATTATGTTTTTCAAGCGCTTACTAAAATATAAACGTCTCATTACATCTCTTCCACGAACACAGCCCCTGGATCTGTTCTTCTGACATACTTCTTTTAATACAATAGTTTCGCTGGTGTGGAACTAAACGGGTCCGTAACAATAATTATTATATTCCTTATATTAGAATAGTTCAAAACGGGTATTCTTTATTTCTATCCCAATCTATTAATTACCAGGTGTGTAAATATGAAACCGGAATTTGTGCATAGACGGCGTTAGCTGTCACTGTGGTTACCGTAAAACTGCGTCCTTGGCGCCACTTGCTTCTTTTGACTGCTGATAACGATTTGCAACTTACAACCAGACAAGTGTAATGTCATACTGTAGTGTTTAATAGCGTTGAACATGGCGCAATTTGTACCTACAAACTACGATGTGCGGACACCATTGATCTTTTGTTACCATTTGAAGAAAACTGCTGCAGAATCGCATCGCATGCTTGTCGAAGCTTACGGTGATCATGCTCTTGGTAAGTCACAGTGCTATGCGTGGTTTACAAAATTTAAAAGTGGTGATTTTGACGTGAGAAACGAAGAACGTGGAAGACCACCGAAAAAGTTTGCAGACAGCGAATTGCAAGCTTTGTTGGATGAGGATGACACTCAAACGCAACAACAACTCGCGGATCAATTAAATGTGACATGAGAAGCAGTTTTCATACGTTTAAAAGCCATGGGAAAAATTCAGAAGGTGGGAAAATGGGTTCCACATGCATTGACTGAACGACAGCAGGATAACCGATAAACCACTTGCGAAATTCTGCTCGCCAGGTACAAAAGGAAATCATTTCTCCATCGAATTGTTAATAGTGACGAAAAGTGGATCTATTTCGAGAATTCTAAGCGTAAAAGATCATGGGTAACTCTAGGAGAACTGGCGACATCGACTGCAAGACCAAATCGCTATGGACGGAAGACAATGCTTTGTGTTTGGTGGGATCAGAAGGGTGGGATAAATATCTGTTATGAACTCCTGAAACCTGGCGAAACTGTTAATACCCAACGTTACCGACAACAAATGATCGATTTGCATCAAGCTTTGCGTGAAAAACGACCAGAATATGACCAAAGACAACATAAAGTGATTGTGCTTCACGATAATGCACCCTTCCACACAGCAAAACCGGTCAAGGAAACGATTGCGACGTTTGGCTGGGAAATCCTTCCGCATGCGGCTTACTCACCAGACTTGGCGCCTTCTGATTTTTACTTATTTGCATCCATGGGACACGCACTTGCTGACCAGCGCTTCACATCTTACGAAAATGGCTTGATGACTGGTTTGCAGCACAAGAGGCACAGTTTTTTGGTCTGGCATCCACACATTGGCGGAACGATGGCAGAAATGTATCGCCAACGATGGCCAACACTTCGAATAAAATAGTTTTTAGCATTGTCATTAAATCATTGTGTCTTTTCTGTACATAAATTCCGGTTTCATATTTACGCATCTGGTAATTTTTGGAGTAGTTTATAAAAAAAAGTAACATCTCCCAACTGGTTTATCGTAGGACATTCTAACAGAAACCATATTTTTTCTTTTAAATCTGCTTGATAACTTTAGTTCTCTGCATGTTAAGACTAAAACGTAACTGAAGTGATCAAAATGGTATCCAAATGTGATTGTCAAAACAGAATAAATTCCTGTTTTAGGGGACTTTGTCGTACGGAGCGGATTGAATATCAGCGTTGATCTTTTGTACACTACTGCACACCAAATACTATTGAATGTATACAAAATATGAAGGCTGACATGTGGTTCCTTAATTTTTTTATGAATGTTTGAAAATCCGAAAATTCGTATTTTATGCGTATTGGAGGCCCGATATCTCTGGTGGGACAAAATATAAAAATCTATTTTTTCACATGTTGAAAAATTATATAAGGAGAACATATGGTAGTAATTTCAACGATGATATTTGAGTCTCGACGGAGTTTAAAAGTTCCAAATTGAGGATTCTCAACGGAGTACTCAAAGCGCGTACGAGTATTATGTCCCCAATTTACAAATGAATAATCCGTTGGAACCACATATTTTGTATTCATTCAATAGAATTTGATGTGTAGTAGTGTACAAAAGATCAACGCTGATATTCAATCCGCACGGTACGAAAATGCCCCGTAAAACAGGAATTTATTCTGTTTTGACAATCACATTTGAATACCATTTTGATCACTTCTGTTACGTTTTAGGCTTATCATGCAGAGAACTAAAATTATCAAGCAGATTTAAAGGAAAAACATGGTTTGTGTTTGAATGTCCTATCATAAACCAGTACGGAGATATTATTTTTTTGTAAACTACTGCAAAAATGGCGGCCATTAATTAATAGATTGGGATGGAAATAAAACAATAAGCGTTTTGAACTATTTTAATATAAGGAATATGAGTATTATCATTATTATTGAAAAGAGGATTAACCAAGTTAAAGGATTTCAGATGGACTGACCTGTAGTTTGTATAAGATCGCGAAAACCTCTGTCTTATCCGTAGTTTGCAACACGGGTGTGTGTTCTTTAAGTACGTTGTTTATCACCACTAAACGATATAAAATATCCCATAACATTAAACTTTATACCTAGTTGTTTCAAAGTACCATCCCGAAATCGATCCGGTGCGCCTGAGGAAAAACTTGTCAGATCGTTTGCCACTGCGACCGATGCCACACACAAAAAAAAAAGTGTAATAGAACACCTCTACCTCTACACCAATTCTAGTGTTGGTTAACACAATCCGGGGTGTCCAACACCGTTTCTGGTGTTGACAAACACCTCTACCGATATTCAGAAACACCGTTAGGAGTGTTAAAGTGCACCGCTAGAAGTGTTAGGGAACACCTTCTAACGGTCTTTCTGAATACCGGTAGAGGTGTTTGTCAAAACCAGAAACGGTGTTCGACACCCCGGATGGTGTTACCCAGCACTGGAATTGGTGTAGAGGTAGAGGTGTTCTATTACACACCTTTTGAGGTGGCAATAAACACCAATAATTTTTTTTGAGTGCAGCACCTTTCGAATACGAAGTCAATGTTCTACCGAGAAACGGTTGCTGCTCGGTATATTTGAAAATGTTCGTACAGCATTCAGATTTATTAACGGGAAGTCTGTAACAATATTAATTCATCCAGTGGAACAAAGTTTGTTGCACGGTAAAATAATAACAAAATAAAATGTAAATGTTTCAGACCTTCCTAGCGGATATTTGCGAAAGTGTCCAATAAAAATAACTTTTCACGTAAATCCTTTCATAATAAGATAATTTTTTTTTTGTAGAAATGTTGGAAATATTATTACAAAAATATGAAACCTGCTACGAGAATATAAACCGTGAAACTGGAATTGACCGGGTATTGTCAATCCTAATCCTACCCTATCCCGACCTGAGCCAAAGATGCCTGAAACCCATACATACAGTACAATTCCAGTTAATTAATTTACTGTATGTATGACCGCTCCTCGTCACAGGTTCGTGGGAATCGGCCTTCCACTGTTCGGACGCTTCCTCTATTTCCTTCCCACTTCTCGAAAGAGCGGTGCGGGAAATCCAAAAGTAGTGTAGTACGAGGCTAGGCTGAATGGACGTCCTAACACCCACGCGGTAATATGCCATTATGTCAGCGGAGTTTGACAATGACGTCGCGCGGATTGGTACCGAGCTGCGGAACGGTCATGACCGTTAAAAACACTCGTGTCCTAACCCACAATCAGGAACTGTGTGTCACACATCTAAACATTCTACAAGACAGGTAACAGATATTTGCTAAAGCAGGTTAATACTCGCAGAAACAATAATGTTTGTAACAGTATCAGCGACAATATGGAATATATCCTATTTCGTTCGGATTGACTATACAAGGAGTTCGATTAGATACAATTAAGTTTATACTTTCACACTAATAAACAGTTCAAAGATATCAATAATTAACGTTTCAGTCCACCTTACCTTTGCTACTAGTTGACTGTCCACTACTGGTACGTTTATAGTGATAGTTCGAAAAAATTATGCTACGCCAACACTATGATTTCCTGGTAAATGATTTAACCATGAAGACATATAGGATGACAGATTTTATTGTTAAACAGAAAGTGCAAAGGATATGTGCAACGTGAATGAGTATAACTATCTTCTTTCCAACGAGACAAAAAAGAAAAACCAATTATGCATAACATATGCAGCATTTAACGGTATTCTCAAGAGTTCGTAATAATTTTATGATTTAACTATGTTTGACAATACAAATATTGAATATTAAGGTGTCCTTCACATAACTACTGTATATTTATATGAAAAGGTTCGTATTACCAGAACGGTGATTATATGGGTTTCTAGAAAGGAGTCTTGATGAGCTCACCATTACAAAATTGGTATATTTTTTAATTAATATCTCTTAGAAAACAGTACATAATACAGTACAAGTGCGAGCTCAGCTTCCAAGCTAGAACAGATGATATTAGGAACTAGATGTACCACAGCACAAGGTCATCGTAGAAACCCCATCTCTTCATTTACTATATCAACAACCATCCCAAAAATCTCAACATCCACTTCCAAATATTACGATCAAATTACTGCGTTATCTAATTTCATTCAGAGAAGTAATGTTCCCATCTGAAACGCTACAAATTTCTAGTCTTAAATGTATTATTCGTAACAATAGAGAGCATTCTTTTGAGTCTCAAACAGAAAGAATGGTGGGTTCTTACAAACTCAAGAAGATAGTCTCATTATCCCTATCTTATGTACAAAATATTAAGTATAATGAAAGAGACCTAATTCTTGTCAGTAAGTTGATAGAACGTACGAAATAACAAAAGTTATGACACACTGGAAACTTTATACAGGGTGGTAATATAATACACCGACAAACTTTTTTTTACATAACAGTACATAAAAAATAAGGAAAAATTAATATAAAACTTTTTTAAAGACATACTTTTCTTAATTCGTACTAAAAAGTAAAAAGTAATTTTGTTTATGCATGACTAAAACCAAAAGCATGTAGCGCGCTAATTTTCTTTTAGTCATGCATAAACAAAATTATTCTTTAATTTATAGTACGAATTGTTTAAGAAAAATATGTCTTTAAATTTAAAAAAAATACCGAGATCCTAAAGTGTTCTGCAACCAGCCGAACGCCAGTGCGTTGCAGGCCAGTATTTATGGGTGATATTAAAAATATTAAAATATGCTTTTAAAATATATAAATATAGAGCCTATGCGGCAATCGATTGTAGAGCTGATGCGGTAAGTTATCACCAAAGACTTCAAGCCTCATCTATTAAAAATTCATATTCGAACACTGAGTGCGGAAGGGATTCCCCAAAGGCAGTAGAGGTTCCCAGAAATTTTCTGAAGTAAAGGTGAGTCGAAATGACTTCCCAGCAGGTAACAATAATTCATTTGCGACTTTTCTTCAAAGAATATCTTGAAGTCACCTACTTCCTTTGAGGAATCCCTTGCGCAGCCAAAGCAAAATTTTTGAAATATGCAAATTTAGATGGGAAAATTTTGAAGTCTGACGATAGCATACCTCATCAATTCTACCTTTGTATTGGATATTTGAACCTCTACAGTTCATTTGCTTGTACCTCCGAAACACGGCGGAATTTCCACCCAGATAACCAAGATTTTCTCCGTATTATTTTATGTACTATGATTCCTCGAAATTTGTCGGTGCACTACGTTACCACCCTGTATACAGCATCAAAAAAACTAATGGACGCCACTCATGTTCAGCACCGAATACCCTTTCGAAAAAAAAGACGTAAAATATATATGTAAGTTAAAAGCACGGTGAAAGATTTAATTAAGCGGAAGAAAGGCATTTCTATTGACGGTTTATAATTTTAGTAATTTCTACTTTTTCTGACATTGTTTTCATTCCTGTATCTATTATTAATATACAGTATGGTGCATGAAAATGCCCGTATTTTTTAACAAGGTTGAAATAACACAACACACTTTGGCTGAACCTATCCTGCTCAATAATAAATGTTTATTATTATTATTATTATTACAGGTAAAGATATATGAGCAACATTCTACTCAATTTTTTTTTCGCATGTCCTTAGTTGATAGTTTTTGACAAAAAATATTTTTCTCCTTGGATTCTGGCGTTCGATTAATTGTTTTACTTGTAAAGAATGTAAAAAGGAATATTTCCTGAAATTTTGTCACAAAAGGGGCCGGTTTCTCCAACGTCGATTAAATATAGCTTAACCATCCGATAACTAACCGCGCGTTAAATTTTTAACCGTCCGTTAAAAATTTTCCATTTCACCACCGCTAACATTACAAATTTAACGAACCGTTTACAATCGGACCGTTAAGTGAAGAAACCACTTGATTTCTAAATTTCTCATAAGCTAAACGAATTCTGATTGGTAGAGTGAAAAGTTGTGTACGCCGGGCTGACAAATGAACCTCGCAATCCGCAAGCAATGCAATAGGTGGCTGGCGCTTGTTCGTGTGTGTTTAATACATGTGTGTATGTATGTATTCAAATGATCTCCAAATAAATGCCAATAAAATAATATGACAATCCGTTTACAGTAAACAAGGCAAGAATCTTATCCTCTCCCGACTTCCGGAAGCAAGCTTCAGTACATATATCTTTTCGACACACTAGAGAAATAGAAACAGATGAGTTAAAAAACGTTTCTTATTTCTGGATATGTTAATACGGATTGTTTCTCCTTTCGTTTACATAGCTAATTGCAGTGCTCAAAAGGTTGAGCCCTTCATTCTTATAAATACAGACAGGATTAGCCAGTTTTCATCTATTTCATGGAAGTAAGTAATACTTTATGTTAGCTATTTCTGTTGTGTGGCGTTAAATGTAGATCCAATGTTGTTATTTCCATAATTTCGGATGCATGCAAGTATAATGAAATAAAGTCAAGCAACGGGGTGGCTCATGGATCAAGTTCAGTTTAGGTCACCCAGCCACTGAGAAATACGTACACTTTATACCACTCATTACCTTGCAAATAATTTACTTTGACACTTCTGTAAATACCTAGCGGTAGACAGCAACCCAAATTCAATTTCGAAAAGCCATACTTAATAATAATTTACATAAATACGTACTGGATTTACTTTACATACAGGTATGGCGCCACATGGGGAATATCAATAGCGTCATTTCGTGTGATGAATATCATGTATTTGCTACATAATTAATGGAAAGATATCGAGGGGCGCTAGAAAGCATAGATAGGTTAGGTAAAGCCTGGGTAATTATTTTATCATTATACTTGAAGCACATCACATTTAACAGGCCATCCTTGTGCTCAGCTCGAACGCGGAAGTAGCTAATTAATTGCATGTACTTGTTGCATTTTCAGTCTCATACTTTTATGGCCTAAATCTTTCTCCTGTGAATATTGTATTTTTTGGCTTACCTAAATTGAACTTAACCCGGGGCTGGGACACATTATTGAAGGGCGTATGCGTGTTCTTGCACTCACATCATCCTTGCTCCATATTGTTCATTGCACGGATCCGAAATAATGTCAATATCAATTGCAAGTACATTCAGCGCCGCATAACAGAAGTAGCTAAAAGTAAGAATTTCTTAATATGAAAAGGAATGACTTATTGGCTATAGTTAAGGGAGATATACTCGACGGAATTGCATTCTTTTTACGTAGTATGATCGTTATTCTAACTTTTCCTGTTTACATGTGAACATTTATAATACACGATCGGTAATGTTCACAATACTTTCTTTACTCCACATCATTTCTCCTCCCAAAATATCTTAAATCGACGTTTCTGGCATGTACGAGATACCACTCGTACTACCACTCTCCGAAACAGTTTTGTAAACTCTAATACAGACACGTATTAAAGAGAAGTATTCTCCTGAAATTATTTAAAAGGAATTATGTTAATCGTTAAGACGACGTGTACAAATGTAAAGCGACATTCTGCGGTTGTTGTTTTTTTACTATATTGCCTTTCTTTTGTACGATAAATATTAAAAACGTTGATCAAGTGCATAATTTATACCTTAGACGTAAATACGTAGCGCACACGTCTACTTTTCCTGTAAAACCATTCTTTAGAGCGCGTCTTAAGCATACCCATATAGGCCCCTAACATACTCGAACATCATATTTACATTGCCCGCAAAGCAGGCAACATTGTTTTTAGATGTTTTTGATCTTTAATACTATGAAAATGCATTGTGCCAAGTTGTATATTTCATGAAGCAATTCTGTGTTTATGCTTTCCATTTCTTGTTTCCTGTTTTCAAACTTTCGAGATACACAATCACTATTGGACCGTTAAATATTTAATTGACGAAAATCTGATGATTAAAGTTAACGACAGATTTAACAAACCGTTAGCGTTAACCGATGTTGATGAAACGGTCATTTCTCCTAATCAGACGTTAAATGTGCTTAACGGGTTGTTAAATCTTTAACCAGCGTTGGTGAAACCGGCCGTAAATATTGAGAAATTGTCCAAAAAAAATTGTAAGTAAAAAAAAATGAGAAATTTGGCAACATAGGGAAATTTAGAGGAAAAGAAGGGATTTTTCTCTCTCGCCGTAATAGTCCTGGGGGCCGGTTTCTCCAACGTCGATTAAATATAGCTTAACCATCCGATAACTAACCGTGCGTTAAATTCTTAACCGTCCGTTAAAATTTTTCTATTTCACCAACGCCAACATCACAAATTTAACAACCCGTTTACAATCGGACCGTTAAGTGAAGAAACCACCTGATTTCTAAATTTCAAATAAGCTAAACGAATTCTGATTGGTAGACTAAACAGTTGTGTACACCTGACAAATGAACCTCGCAATCCGCAAGCAATAGGTGGCTGGCACTTGTTCGTGTGTGTTTGCTTTTTATACATGTGTGTGTGTGTATGTATTCAAATGATCTCCAAATAAATGCCAATAAAATAATATTAAAATTCGTAAACAAGGCAAGAATATTATCCTCTCCCGACTTACGGAAGCAAGTTTAGTATATATATATATCCTTTCGACACACTAGAGGAATAGAAACAGATGAGTTGAAAAATGTTTCTTATGTATGAATATGTTAATACAGATTGTTTCTACTTTCGTTTACATAGCTAATTGCAGTGCTCAAAAGGTTGAAGCCCTTCATTCTTATAAATACAGACAGGATTAGCCAGTTTTCATCTATTTCATGGATGTAATACTTTATGTTAGCTACTTCTGTTGTGTGGCGTTAAATGTAGTTCCAATGTTGTTATTTTCATAATTTCGGATGCACGCAAGTATAATGAAATAAAGTCAAGCAACAGGGTGGCTCATGGATCAAGTTCAGTTTAGATCTCCCAGCTACTGAGCAATACGTACGCTTTATAACACTCATTCCCTTGCAAATGATTTACTTATTTTAGACCCTTCTGTAAATACCTAGCTGTAGACAGCAACCCAAATTCAATTTCGAGAAGTTATACTTAATAATAATTTACATAAATACGTAATCGATTTACTTTACACACAGGTATGGTACCACATGGGGAATATCAGTGGCGTCATTTCGTGTGATGAATATCACGTATTTGCTACATAATTTAAGGAAAGATATCGAGGAGCGCTAGAAAGCGTAGATAGGTTAGGTAGAGCCAGGGTAATTATTTTATCATTATACTTGAAGCACATCACATTTAACAGGCCATCCTTGTGTTCAGCTCCAACGCGGAAGTAGCTAATTAATTGCACGTACTTGTTGCAACTTCAGTCTCATACTTCCATGGCCTAAACCTTTCTCCTGTGAATTTTACATTTTTTGGCTTACCTAAATTGAACTTAACCCGGGGCTGGGACTCATTATTGAAGGGTGTATAAGTGTTCTTGCACTCACATCATCCTTGCTTCATATTGTTCATTTGCACGGATTCGAAATAATGTCAATATCAATTGCAAGTACATTCAGCGCCGCATAACAGAAGTAGGTAAGAGTAAGAAATACATAATATGAACAGGAATGACTTATTGGCAATAGTTAAAGGAGATATACTCGACGAAAAAGCATTCTTTGTACGTAGTATGAAGAAGTCTTATCGTTATGCTAACTTTTCCTGTTTCCATGTGAACATTTATAATACACGATCGGTAATGTTTACAATACTTTCTTTTTCACTGCACATCATTTCCCCTCCCAAAATATCTTAAATCGACGTTTCTGGCATGTACTACCACTCTCCGAATCAGTTTTGTAAACTATATAAAGACACGTATTAGAGAAAAGTATTCTCCTGAAATTATTTAAAAGGACTAATGTTAATCGTTAAGACGACGTGTACAAAGGAGTAGTAAAGCGACTTCATGCGTTTTTTTTTGTTTTTTTTACAAGATTGCCTTTCTTTTGTACGATATATATTAAAAACGATGATCAAGTGCGTAATTTTACCTTAGGCCTAAATACGTAGCGCACACGTCTACTTTTCCTGTAAAACCATTCTTTA
>JAGDQP010004985.1:0-67294 GCA_022664845.1 Lepisma saccharinum | reverse complement strand
TTTATGCTTTCCATTTCTTGTTTCCTGTTTTCAAACTTTCGAGATACGCAATCACTATCGAACCGTTAAATATTTAATCGACGAAAATCTGATGATTAAAGTTAACGACAGATTTAACAAACCGTTAGCGTTAACCGATGTTGATGAAACGGTCATTTCTCCTAATCAGACGTTAAATGTGCTTAACGGGTTGTTAAATCTTTAACCAGCGTTGGTGAAACCGGCCGCAAGTCTTTAGTACAATCTGAAACTGAAAACAGATAAATACGTATTCACTCAAATGAAATAATACGCAAACAAAGGTAACAGACTGCATGCGTCGTATAATCATGTGACAGAAACTATTATCTTCCCCGGAAAGGATAAGATAGACTTTTAACCTTTCTGCGCGTGCGCAAATCACACCGAAACTGAGAACAGAGCTTCCAATAAGGTAAAAGAAATTTCTCGGTGTTTTTAAAGTATTACGGCCGATAACTCCAAATACTGACATTTCCCTTAAACATTACGGGATATATATATATTTTTTTTTTCCAAATGTCTAAACAGTGAGCTCCAATTTGAGTTGCTATTCTTTTTAATGTAATTAGATTAATGACAAGTATAATTCCAGCACTAACCTAATGAGATTGTTGGTAGCGGAATTTTCAAAATAATAGGTGTTCATGTCAGTTTCTACGAGAAAGAAAGGAAAATTACAGCCATCACTGGAAAAGTCTTTTCCTGCCTGTCCCACAGAAACAGGAAGTTCTGGGTTCAAATGCACTTATCTTAATACGAAAGCGTAATTATAATTATAATTACAGTGTCCGGACTGTAATCCATTATCACTTCTCTGAGAATACGTGGAGTCTAATAGTCTATTCGTGTTTAGGATGCACTACCCAGTGAAAAAAATGCGCCCCAACTCCGACGGTCCAATTTTTGCCGCCATCGACCCGGCGTCAGGGGTGTGACAGTCAGGAAAATGTCGCATTCAAAGGCGGCCCGACGCCAAATGGGCGCGTTAGGCAAAAAATCCTGTTATCAAGGTGGCCTAAAGAAGGAAGTTAGGAGTGATCTAACTAGCTTAAACTGATCCTTGCAGTGTACCAATCACACCAGTACATTTTGTGAAAATGGTTGGCAAAGGGTGGAAAAGTTTTTTTTTGCCTCCCTTGTCCCGACTATGGGGTTGGGATTTTGTCGGAACTGAGGAAAATGCCGACCATGTCCTCCATAACAAGGCGGGAATATGACGGCAAGAGTAGTCGAGAAGAAGGCGGACCACCAACTATCTGAGACAGTCAGCAGAAAGCAATTGCAATTAAAATCTGTGATAGTTACGATACATCTACAATAGCCATTAATCTCTTCATTCTAGAGATTAAAAAATCAATTGCAAATGTCAGTTAGGATCGTCGGGCTTCACTCAGCACTTGTTTTGAACCCGACTCTACACCGACGCTCGAAATGTGGGCGGCAGCATTTGTATGGGCCGAATTCTGGCCGAGGGCTGTAACGCTCTAATATTAAAATATGCTTATTACATTAAAACATATTTATCTAAAAATACGAAGCAAGCAAATACAATGAAATTAACTACATTTTTCATGTTCTCGTTTGCATGCTGAAAACATTGAATTTTAAACTATATTTCAACGAACATTTAATTCCGTTAATAGGGCGTTAATCTATGACACAGATTTTGCTTTATGTGTGTTTTCTAAGGCGACATAATACACTTATTAAGAAATACAAATTTAATAGTGCAGCGATGATCAAGATGTTAAAGAAGAAAAACTGCACACAAGAAAAAAAGAAGGAAAGTATTCTTTATTTTTATTTGTACATGATGGTGAACAACGCGTAGCAACTCCATTCTAGACTGGCTGTTACTACAGATACCGTAAAAGAGCAGCAATCTCACAACGTGGATCCATGGATGAGTGGATAAGACGACGAGCTACCAACGAGAGTGCAGAACGTTCCTGTGTTCAGACCCCACAGCAGTCACTGAGATTATTTACTGTTCGAAAATTAACACCGTAAATCATGATGAAAGCAACGGATAAAATGAAACTAACTGTGTATACCAATATACAGCATGCATGCTTTGTTTTGAACAAATAAACTGCCGGCCAAAATAAGCGTTTTTCTGTAACGTTTTTGCTGCCTTTGGGGTTGTCGGCCCGACGATCGGAAACCGAGTGTGGCGCGACCCTCATCGGCGTCAGCCCAGCGGACGCCCGCCCCTGTTTTCTCCATTGGGGTAGTCTCCAACCAAAGCTTTTTGTTACTTGCTATTCAGTAGTTCTGTTAACACGTGACAAAATCCATGTCGAGGCGAACCGCACAGCCATTAAGGCATAAGGAGGACCTCAATCTTACTGGGTAGACGTGCCAATTCATTTGGCACTTCAATGTATAGTTTTTCTTGTCGTAAGAAATGTTCATATTCGCTTTCACGGGGTGCAATATTTCTTTTAACAAAAACTATTTCAGATTCGTTCTATGAATTTTAGTTTGAAAATAAATCTAATGTTAAAGCAAGAGATTTCGACTACGTTGTGGAGGTTTGCTTGTGAGTAATGAATTGGAGTAAAATATGAGCTTTTAGAACTTGGGAATAAATCAAGAGTAGGAGGATACAATGAGGTTGAGATAATGATGGCTGCTGTTGTGTTTTCAACAACTTATATTCAATCAATCTGAACTTGAAATATATGTCAACGCAGGGTAAACGTGTCTTAACCGTAGTCGGTAATGCCTGTGAATATGTTTTATTCAATAAATACGTTTAGGGCTGCCACCGTCTTGACTTTCGATATGGCGTTATTCCAGATTTTAAAATTAATTCTTTTTTATTTATTCCTGAATCGAATTCGGTGCCATTGGGAACTCTGAAATATGAAATTGTAAAAGAAAAAAAAAGTAGGCGTTTTGGTGCTGCAGCTATCTTGAACTTCAGAATGCAAGCCATCATCTTAAAGTGATCGAAGTATTTAAACTACCAACTTAAAGGAAAAGATTCTGATAATCGCTCGAGAAAGGTGTAAATAATTGGAACGAAGAGCGTGACAATTGGTTGCTCACGCATTATCGTTTGTTTAATTCCCAAATCTGGGTTTTAAGTCTGATTAAAAGGTAAGGTTCTTGTTAAATGTTTTTGAAACTAAACCGGACTAAGCCCGTGTTTGGTGCGAGTTAAAAGTTTTGTTTGCTTGCCCTATTAGAACTAGTTTTCTTGTGTTAACTATGGGGTAGAAGTTGCATCGGATTAAATAATCGATAATTCTGTTTGCTTTGAGTAACCGATCGATTTGCTCATTCGAAACTACTGACCTAATTCTGAATATTGTATCCAATAAAGTTAGGGTGAAAAATAGATTTTTCTTGGAATTTAACATTAAATTCAATCGCGTGAGTTTGGTTACTTAAGTGTAGGGAATGGTAAAACATGTGCTTCTAAATCATGTTGCTTAAAAATTAGAATCAGGATTGAAACAAGAAATATTCACTGTTGAAAGAGCCATAGAAGATCGTAGTGGTAGTTGGAGCTTTGAGGCTAAAAATCTAAAATTATAAAATAATTGGAAAATTGACTTAGTAGGATATGTCGATAAATTCGTGAATTTTTGGGGTACCTCACCTAACGCTTGATATTAGGTTTCGCTCCTATCTTAATGAATTAGTTACATCGTGGAAAGAATTTAAAAGTGATAGTAAACAGTTTCTAAGTAGTCTAAATCTTGGTGCGGACAGGATTCGCGTTAAAATAGTTCTAAATTTGTAGATTTGGTATTTAAATGTAGACTAATTGGTGTTGAGGCGAATTAAAAGCAGAAACTAGTGAAACTTCTGGAGAGTAGATGTTTTAAGTGGTTCAACTTTAGATCGGAGGTGAGTTTTCTGATGAGTGAGTGTATGCGAGTTATTCTATTCCCCTAAAGCGTTTTTTATTTGATTAGTTGCGCATCGATTGTACGCAACTCTTAAATTAAAGAGAGCAGTGAATTGTCCTTAACTAAAATTTAAAATCTTTGAAACTATGTCAGTCTCGTAATCAGCTATGATCCCTTTAGGTTTGATTAACATTTTAACACCACAATTAACCACTATCAAACAGTAAATAAATAATAATAAGCTCAGGTAGGTCAGCCACGGTTGCTTAATAATATCATCCAGGCTCACGTGATCCAGGTTACCTATTTCTGACGTAACATAGCAATAGCCTATCAGAAACCGAATGTAAAGATCTTTTACATATACCTTATCAGCTTCTATCTTGTAGATAAACACTGAAAATCTTAATATGTAAACATGATAACATGAAGAAAAAGTTTGATGTAGTACACCCTGAAAAGTTCCTATTCCCCCTCTAAAATTCTACAGTATTAACATTTTATCGATAAAGAGGTATTTTTACCGGCAAATTTTATTTGCTCCTCTTGTATTGGTTTCATCTTGTCTGATGTAACAAATTGTCATTTATTGCTTAGTCTCTCTTCCTTTTAAAATTAAACAATATTAATATTCCTTTCCTTTTTGTTTGAAAGAAAATTTATTTACGCTCTAACAGCGTTTTCTGATCCTTAATTGTTACTACCTTGTGTCTGGATAACCCGTGGCCTTATGGGTAGGCTTGTACGTCTTCGTGTGGCCTCAGGAGAAACCTCAGTTTCATCCTGAATCATGCGAAGTGTTACTTGGGTAGTTTGTCTTTACAATCTTTCCGTTACTGCGGAGTGGAAATGGAGGCTTCCCCCAATTACGAATTAATTATCATAATGGTCGAATGGTTATCGGCAGTTTCTGGTTAAATATTGAGTGGTTTGGCTTTTGGAAAACCATATTTTTTAGACCGGATCTGGAGTGGTTTTAAGTCGCCATTTGCTGTAATTGGTTGATGTTGTGGCTTCTTCGTTTTAGCTAAGTAACTCTTGTTCAAAGAGAGTCTTATTGGATTTCGTATTGAAAGAAAAATCCATTTCCATGAACCAGTGAACGAGTAGATTCTGGTTCTGTATATTTGTGAGTATTTTATCATTTAATTATTTTCTATTTTTGATATATTTGTTAACGTCATTTCCTCCATTTATTATAATTTGAATTTTGTTTCAATAAATTTTCGTTGTTACAATGGAACCTAAAGGATTTGCCGTTATCCTGCATAAAATAACATTAGGTAATCAGTGAATTTTAGATTAGATAGTAGTAAGTAACACTTCGGATAGCCCGAGCTAAATAACTTGATAAATCGGAACTCCATTTTATGTGATCGTTCCTTGTATTAAGTTTGGATTTATTCATTCAGAATGAAAGGTGCATACGGGAAATGTAGTTTCGAGAAATGAAGTTATTTAGAGACTGCGCTTGATACAGTCGTTCTTGGGGGTCAAGATAGTATTGTGTAATCGGACGGGGTCTCAACCTTCCTCTTCCTTGATTTTCGTGACGTCATTATAAAAGAGTTGGTTTATACTTTGTTTTCTCTTGACCGGTTTGAAGCCCCTTTTTTATTTGATAGGGCATTTAAAATAATTATTTTTTTCGGAAGGAAGAAACAACGTGTGTTTGGCGGTGCATTTCTTGCTCTTTTTTTTTAATATATGAGTTTCTTTACGTTACACTGAGAAGAACATTTTTTTTGTTGAAAATTTTGGGAGGAGTAATTAATCCGGTTTTTGTAGCATGACTTTTCCCCATTTACGCCTCGGAGCATCATTATAATATAGTTCTTGTATAGATGTGTTTTATATGTTGGATCTATAAGCTTGATAATTTTCTTATCTTCGGGTGTGTTTTCAGAATCAGATTTAGGTACCTATTCGTGATAGTGCCTTTCAACGTAAATTTCAGTAAGAACTTTCGGTTTGTCATATTTTGCGTGCAATCAAAAGCATTATGGCACGAATAGTTTTGCTCTGATTAATCTCAACTAGTCGTCGACATGAGTATACTTTTAAATATGTCACCTATGTCATATATATAGTTGTATTTAATTATATATGTCAAGCACTGTTGTATACGTGAAGGCGACATGACAAAAGATCAGAGCACATATCGATGGTACTTTGCAGCTACCTCGTATCTAAAAAAAAATGCTATTTTCACTTTTTAACATGAATGCGTACAGAAAAATTCGGCCTACACAATGCACTGACCTTTAACTGGATCAGAACTTGACTTATGAGCGGGAAACTAATCAGTGCTGCCACTTCGTATCTGTCACGAAAGTTAGAATATATGCAGCTTCCTCGTAAGTTTGGTTCTGTCTGAGATACGTGTTTGTGTGACAGAATAAAAACAAAGGTTCTTCCGTTCGGAAACTCGCATCTCTTACTAACTGGGGCCACGTCATGTTTCCTCGTTTTATTATTCACTGAATTGTTGGTAAGTATAAGCTTTGTTCCTATAGCTTTTGTTTCTGTGCGACTGTGAAGCATTGAGAATCATAGTAATAATTTTATTAAATATCTAACTAAACAAAGAACAGAATTTGAATGGTAAGCTTAAAGGTAATGACACTCCCTTTATGATAATACAGAGGCATTAACGGAAGAAGGGAGCCTTTCTATTCGATGCTTACACCGTTATAATAAAATTCCTGAATTCTAAATGAGATTTCAGTATTACACAAACTCAGCATTTCAGTTTCAGACCAGTATTACTGAGATACGAGTTTGCTGCATCAGCCATTTAAGACGTAGTTAATATTGTCATGTACAGAGATACATACGTGTTTGCTGCAGTAAAATGCAACACCAAAATGGAGTAGTGTGAAGCATTTTCAGATAAAAACAAAAAAAGTACACAATTTTTCAGGAGAGCAAGAAAATAAACCGTTTCAAAGTCCAAAATTGTGGGTGAAACACACTAAATTTTTGATAGGGTCTTGTCACACAATATCTGTGTCAATAGATTATATCAGTAATGTAGTGAATATCAGGAAAATAATGGAATTAAGAAGGATCTTGGCATCTTGCTCTGGTGAAAAGTTATAGACAGTTGCTTTTGTAAAAATAATAATATATATATATATATAAAACTTCGATTGCATTTATGTCGATATAAATGGAAACCCTGATGAAATTGGTATTTGTAAAGTACAAGAACTTACTGCACGTTACAATGTGACGAGATAATAATAATAATCAAACTTTGAGCTATTTGGGTGCATTTTTTCTTTCTCTTTTTCGATTATTAGCAAAAACATGAATGAAACAATTCTGGCCGAAGAACAGAGATAATGGCCCTGTTATAAACCATTCTATTTGCTGTTGATATTTTGTACTTTATTGTAATTTTATTGATGAAGGATGCCTTATAATTGTAATAGAATCAATTCTGAATCAGATATCCTGCAATAGAAGTCTCCCAATAGAATAGACTCTACGCTACTCCACCAATACTCTAACCTTACAAACAGTTTTATTGTGATGCTAATATTGTTGGAATGTTGATATAATCATTGTTAAATACTTAACAAATAAAGTCTTTATTTACAGGTATGGAAGGAAGAAAATCAAAGAAAACCATTTTCAGCTGTTTGCTCACTTCTACAGCAAAACGAATTCTTCAAATGCTACAAAGGGATAAATCACATCAATCGACCGTTCAACCAGAACCAGGCTTCAAATCTCTTCAGCAAACTCCCACAACGGCTTTAGTTTTGCATCATGAATCTTAGCAGACACAATTTCCCACATGGCAACCAGAACCCCCAAGAAGACAGTGGTCTCCAATTTCATCAGCTACTTTCCGAACCTCCTTTATTAATCTGACCTAACAGAATTGCGTACAGTGCAGCCAGAACCCGAGCTGTGGTATACAGAAAGAACATCCACCTACATTGCCAGTTAGTGAGTCTCAAGATTCTAAAATGAATAGCCTTACTGCGGTGCCAGTGCCAGAAACAGGAATATGTATAGAGTTGAATTTCCCACACGTTTCCATCCACACCGCTGTCTGGTACTCGACCAAAGCGCATGACTAGTACTCCTAATAGGATTATCCGTTATGACAGCGATGGAGAAAATTTTTCTGAATCTGACTCTGACATCACTGTTAGTTCAGACGGTGCGGATTATGAACCTCCACAGAAAAGAAAATCGTGTACATGTTCTGTATTTTCAAAGGAAGGCATGAATAGGAAGCTGCTACTTTAACCACAAACACGTCCGTTAAGAATCTATCTGAAAGCCGAACTGATAGTGCCTCACCAATTAGTAATGGACCCGCCGCTGATGATTCTCATAATACAGACACTCATGTATCTGAAGATTTTATAATAAATCAACCGCAAAGGGCACGCTCACGTAAAGGACGAGGTGATTCTAGGGAATGGATTAGAAACAAGGTTAAAAAAAGAACGTGAAAAAGGAAAGAGCTATGTCAGTGTGCAACGCAGGAAAGGTGTAAGGGTAGAAAGGAACGAATTATGGGTGAGCGGTGTAACAGTTCAGTTTGTAAAAAGTCCAGCGTACGTAAGTGTAATCAAATAACGGAGGAAACATAGAAAGAGTATTTTCGAAACATTTTGTAATTCTTTAACATGGGATCAGCGTAGAATTTACGTGAACTCATTGGTAGACTTTGGAGAAGTAAAACAGAAGACTGTCGTAAATCAAGACGATCTACGACACTTTCATACTACTTGAAAGTTGAGGCAGAACACTTGCCTGTTTGCAAGAAGCTCTTGCTTTCTGCATTGTCTCTAAGCGAATGGTCCGTCTTGAACTGCGTAAAAGGCAGTGAAAGTGCAAGGGTAGAACCGTTTAGCAAACATCCGAGTGTTTCACCTTCAAAATCAAAGTTTCATGGCCAGAACAAAGTACAAGATTGGAAAGTACTAACAGCTAAAGAATACTTACAAAACTTGCCCAAACTTCCCTCTCATTACTGCAAGGACACTAACAAACTTTATTTGACTTTAGAATTCAGGAGCATAGCGGATGTATACCAAGACCACAAGACACACCTGCCTCTGCAAGATCAAGAACAACGAATGCTAGGTTATGACGCCTTCAGAAGACTGTTTGAAAGATGTACCTACACTGTTTTTCAACCCATGAAGGACCAATGTGATATCTGTTTCTCCTTCCAGTCTGGGAATGTTTCCAAAGATCATCGCAAACACATTAATGTTAAGGTAGAGCAAGACAAGAGAAGGACTTTGATAAGGCATGCGCTCTGAAAGGAGAATTTGACGTTATTACTGTAGACGTGCAAGCTGTTCAACTAATCCCACAGCTTCAAGCAGGTTCTCTGTACTTTTAACAAAAACTAGCCACCCACCAATTCACTGTATGTAACATCGCAAACATGGATGTGACGTGTTGTGTGTGGCATGAAGCTGAAGGAGGTGTGGACGCCAATGTGTTCTCATCGTCTGGTGGACTACCTTGAAACTGAGCTGACAGACATGGAGAAACAAGTTGTCATTTACAGGAACGGGTGTACAGCGCAAAACCGTAACTACACTCTTTCCAATGCTCTTCTGCATCGAGCCCACACGAGAAACCAGACAATTATTCAGAAATATCTAACTAAAGGTTATTCACAAATGGAGTGTGATTCGGTGCATGCAGTGATAGAAAGAAAAAAATATGGAGTTATATGTAACCAGCAGATTTTGTTACAGTGATTAGGAATTCCCGTTGTGAGAAACCATACAAAGTGAAATACTTGTCGGATACCTTCTTCAAAAAGTATCATGAACTTGGTTATTACTCATCAATCCGACCTGGCAGAAAGCCTGGAGATCCCTGTGTCGTTGATGTAAAAGCTCTGAAATATTCTTCACACGAAGATACTCCAATTATCGAATTCAAGCTGAATTTTGATGACGATTGGAAAGCAATCCCTCAGCGTATGTAAAGTAAATGTGTTTCACCAATGGTGTTCCAACCCACATAGCAGAATACATCCCTGGGACGTCCCATTTAGATCCCATTACCGTCAGAATAGTCCTGCTCCCATAGCGATGTCCTAAGGACGTCCGTGGGATAACTCTGTGGGCAATACAAACAGTTCATCCCGTATGGATGTCCCTCGGAAAGCCGTGCGGGATTACCTACCTGGAATTTCCATAAATTAAATCGACCTTACGATTATTATTATTTAATTAATTATAACTATACGAAGGATATGCCTTCGTATAGTTGTACGGATTAATTATAACTATACGTCCCATGGATGTAGACGTGACTTAAACAGGACGTCCCGATATCCTGCCAGGAGATCCGTCAGATATCCCTGGGAGGTCATTTTGCTATGTGGGAATATATACCCAACTTATATAGTGGTATCATTCCACTTACAAAACGTAAGTTCGAGGACTTGTAGTCGCAAAAGCCATTTCTTTTTCGAGATCACCATTCTTTCTTTCTATGATTCGAAATCTTTCTTATATTTACTCTGGTTTTAATATACGTTCAGTTTCTCTGAAAAGTTTGCTACTTTCATCTCTTGCTTCGTATATGAAGGCGAATTGGAATTATATACAACCTTGTGTGTTTTGAGCAAACATGATTGTCCCTTGTAGCTTACAATATGATATGTAATAAGAAAGCTCATCATATCTCTTAGCATTTTGTAATGGAAATTAAATATTTTTTCAGCCAATTCTTTCACGTTTTGCTTGTTTTATTTATCCAGTGATGTGTTTTCAGTTGTAAAGCTTATGCACTTTCGTGACCTCTAATTACCGAACTAGTTAAATGAATAATTTAAGTAAAATTACCATTGCTTACTCGAAATGTCCTTTAGTTTCAATACATGTTAGAATAACGTAAGGTCTTAGGAATAGCAATGAAAGATATTTTGGAAGTAAGAATTCTGGTGGTTACAATGATTACACAGAATTAAAATTGTTACAATAAAGTGTATAATTCGAACAATTAGCATTTAAGATTTAATATAAGTCAATGTTGAATGGCTGATGCCGTACTGCATTTATACTACAGAGGTGCAAACTCGTATCTTTAAAACCAACGAAGTATTGGACAAATGACACTTCCTCGTATATCCTAATATCTAACAGCTTTTACTGTATGCCGGTAACGATTTAAAAACTGAGGTATATCTAGCGTTTGTCATCGTAATTGTGTTTTCCCATAAGAATATTGTTTACATTTGATAACTCTCCAATTTTCAAAAAACGTTTTTTTTTTCCATCTCCTGAAAATTTGAATTTTGTGAGATTTTGTAACTGCAAAGTACTATCGATATGTCTTTTGCGGTAATTATAAGGCAGAAAAGTAGATTTTGGATTCATTCTTTCATTCGACTTATTGCTTATTTAAGATAGATTCAGTTATGGTTTATTTTTCATTATTGTGTTTGATGCACCCTTCTTTAAGATTTTTCGGCTGTTCGGACTTGATCAATAGACCCCGGGTTCTTTCTCAGGGCGGTGAAAATTTTCTATGTATTTTTCAGATTATCTG
This sequence comes from Lepisma saccharinum, assembly GCA_022664845.1. Taxonomy (NCBI): domain Eukaryota; kingdom Metazoa; phylum Arthropoda; class Insecta; order Zygentoma; family Lepismatidae; genus Lepisma; species Lepisma saccharinum. The sequence continues at coordinate 55,862 of JAGDQP010004985.1, read as the reverse complement.
CTCTTAATGTTCGTAAAAAAAAACAAAAAGAAACTAGTTAAGAAGACGATAACAGTATACGACCTTCATGCAAATTTTGAATCTTTTCTTAGTAAGATTTCCCCCCCAAAATGTTTTGAACATTCGTCTAGGTTCAAAATCCTGGATAAATCACTGCCGCTTGGTATAGGCGATTCATATGTTGTTTGTGATGTACACATGGTCTACTCTTCGCATGTTACGGAACATTTCCAATTTATTTAATTTTTTTTTTTCCATTTTCATGCATGTACAGACGACAATTCAACTTTGTATCGATATTTACGAAAAAATAAAATGCACAAAACGTACAGAGAAAGAAAAGGAAAGGCAATAGAAATAAAACCCATGTCTAGTCAGCAGGGAATATCATTTTTAATGGAATCAAATTTACAGTATAAAAGGCGAAACATGACATTTCATTTCTTTGATCACAAGAGGAACAATACGAGTGTAGAAAACCAACTAAGCAATTGGGAATAGTTGCCGTTCATTTCAATCAGGATATAAAAAGGATGCTTTTGTTTCCTCAAGTGTTTCTCCACTAAATAATATTTATATAGATTATTTATATGTACCATTTTTATACAATACTCACAATGGAAAGACTACGTCTTACAAAAAAAAAAGTCATAATAATGAACGAAATAACTCAGCTACTTACACAGTATTTACATACCATGTACACATTTTAAAAAAAAATTCTTCTCATTGCATAGTAACAAATTCGGAGATGCTAATAGGGAATATCACGTAACATAACCGAAAAAAAAAATAGTTTACAACTTAGAATTTTTAATATGATAGACAATACAAAAACTATTTGGAAAATTTTCAGTAGTGTAGTAATTCTATATAAAAGCGTGCCCCCTGTTGTGATTTTCAAGGGGGCGGGGGCAAGGACAGCGCCCATACACATACTGCCTTCTTTTTCTTAAGCTTTGAGCCCCTCAGTTTGTGCCATTTTAGTATAATTTTCTCTGGCTCAGTGGGAGGGAAAGCGCCCCCTTGTCCACAGTCTATTCGACCTTTACTGTACGTCCTCCAAATGCAAGTATTATCCGCAGAATTTTCCGTTCTAAATGTACTAATAATAAGAATTTGTAAACCCGTACGAGAGCAGAATTCTTAGGATGGGATTTTGAAAGAAGTACTAAATATCGACATTATATATATTTTTTTTAATTACTGAATATAGCTGAAAATCAAAAGCAAACAACATACCGGAAAACTCACGGTATTTCTTAATTCAATAAAGTTTTGCAATATATTAATGTTCACAAAAAAGAAATTAGAAAAGCGATAAAAATGTGAATTTGTGGGGTTTCAATCTTCATAAAGCAGAAAAAAAAAACAAAAAACAACGTCGTAAGGGCTTAAAATAGCTACACAATTGTCTAATCATATTGAATGAATCTCAGACTATACGTATAGTCATCTGTAATCGAAATATTATCAGCACAAAATGCAAGGGCAGGGGAAGAACAGGTCTATCAATTATTAATGAACAATATTTCACTGAAGAATACGTTATTTAATCATGACCGAATAGAGCCATACAACACCATCACAGTGAAACCACGCGCTTATTGAAATGTCGTCATGATTAAGAAGCGAGTTTACTACATTGTGGATTCATTTGATATTTTATCAAAGCTTCTTCCCAATTCCAGGTATTGCCGTGAGGATTGTACGCTTCACGCTATAGAAGAAGAAAAACCCAAAACCATACAGGGAATGTATAACTGACCACAAAATAACTTCAAGAATCTAAACGCTAATAGGTCTCTCTGGTGACGAAGAAGAATTTTTCATCAGATGGAAAACATCTCTATCTTATTGCATAGAATTAAATATTTCCCACACACGAATATAATTTTGAGTACACATGATTTCCTTTGCATAATATTAACGTAGATAGCTACACCATCTGTTAACTACGCGCAATAGACTCAAGCAATACATGACGGGAGACGCGTATTAATACAAGAGAAAGTCAATAAATAGGATACAAACTGATGGCGGATAACAAAAAGCAGCCGTGATTAGTTTCAAAAAGCTCCACCAGATAGCGTACTGAATAAGTGAACAGTGCAACTGAACATCGAGAGCGTCAGAGCAGCTACCATGGTTGAGGAGCAACGGGTAGTCGTGTGTTTTCTTTAGGGGGAGGGGGAGAAAGGTCCCCCTGTCAAGGATATTCATAGTGAAATGCATTCCTGTGTATGAGAAGAAGTGTTTCTTGCGTTTGTTTGATCCGCTCAAAGCTCACCATGACAGTAAACATTTCTCGGATGGTAGTGACATTGACTGGGAGTGGCTGCGACGATTTTTTTTTCTGTCCTTTAGCAGGTTCTAGAATCGTTTAGATTTGACGGGTATAAGACCACTGTTAATTTTACTTAAAACCGGAAGAGAAGAAAAAGTTAAAAAAAAAATGTGACAATACCACTTGCGGTCGGTCGATAAAATTTTAGCCACCGATTTTTCTTCTCGATTAGACTCTACAATCGACAAGACCGGACTAATATTCGCTAAGATGGTTACTGTTACAGGAAAATAAATCGCTCACGATTGTCACTCATAGAAGCAAATAACAACAACACGAAACAGTAGACAACATTAATATATATATTTAAAAAGAAAAGGTCAACACAAGGTAAGAGTTTAGCATCTCTGAATCTTAACTAGCAATCTTCTTGCTTAACGTAACACAATATTCATCATCATACAAGAAAAAAAATATATATATCACGTTCGAAACATACACGTTTATAACACATTCACCAATATGCATCATCTGATGGTATCACAATCAATTTTTTTTTTCCTTTAAAAAGTATTTCTTTTACAGCCTCTAATAGTGCTGCTTGTCCTCGACAGAGCAATTACATGAGCAAAACTTTTCATTCTTTTGTTTTTTCTTTTAAATTCAACCAGGTTTTTTTTTTATTCTTTCAAGACATACATAATACAGTTAAAAGTTATTAAGCTACACAAGTATACAGATTGATTTTTCTTTTATATAAATACACACAAGTATACAGTATTTTTTTTGTCTCTTTATTGGCATGTAAATGTCACGTCACATCAAGCAAAAGGAAGATTATGCACAAACATGTGTTTTTTTTTCAAGGTCATGTTACTATATCATCATCAAACTTACGAAAAAAAATGACCTTTATTAATTACCTAATTTTTGGCAGTAGATATACATTTAAACCACTGTACAAAGTGTCATGGTCCTTTTTTTTTTTTTACAAACATTACAACCTTTACCCCTCCCATCGATCCCACAGTGGCAGGTACCAGTTATGCAAAATACAATTTACAGTAAACCATCTGTAATTCGGACTCGTTTACTCGTAAACAAGACTTCATTTAATCCAGACAAACCTTCTTAAAAACGGACTTGTACTGAATTAAGTTTTGAGCGTTAATGCGAGATCTTTGAGCCTGGTAGTACTGCATTGGCCATAGCTCCGTGGTGGGAAAATAAGCATGTTTAGTTATTCACTTGTGTATCGTGCTTAAGTTATTTCAGTTAAGCTTGGCAACTGCTTTCTTAGTTGATCCGGATTAACGATAGTTTACTGTATTTTTTTTTTCCAGAGCAGCAGTTTATTCTGATACAAGAGTGTATTCGTGAGCGTCTTTTAGTTTCGCTGTTACTCAAACTAGTCCTTAGTTGTGGTCCATCGGTATTGCATTGTTTTCTTTTGAACAAAATAATAAGAGGGCTGTTTTTATTTTCTCTTGTATGTATGTGGTCTCTGTGGGTACTCTGGACGTTTCGTACATACTTTTTTTTTATCAGCATCATCGTATGAATTTATTTAAAGTATTCGTCGTGTTCATTGGTCGATATAAATGAGTCGCGAACCTTTAACCAATGTTGTTTCTACCAGCAAATATGGTATGAGTTTATGGAGACTGTGTGATTATACACAACTAACAAATCCTCTTGTATTTCTATATAATCTATTATTACCAAGTTGTATTATTACCGTTTTTTGTATTGTAACTAACATCTATCCGTATGAATTCAATATACCCAGACTGGGTATCTAACACAAATATGAAATGTTATATATATGTATGGATACATACATACAAACAGAAGTAGTAAACGCTTTCTGCAACCAAAAATGTTCATTGTTACTTTTGGAATATCTCCTACAATTGTTGCCGATTGAAGTTGAGATTACTTGAATATGTATCGTCTGCTTTCCCTAAATTAACAAAAGAATTACATGATTTTCTAAGATAGTCTCTGAACCACATCCCGTCTACGACTGCTTCCGCCAACAGTAGTGTTATAAAGACAGAATGTCGACATTTTGTCACGTTAAATCTTTACTGCATCAGTCCACTTACATCGCAGAAAGTTAGCCGAAAGAATCACGCAGTTTATCGCTTAGAAGCGCCATCATCAAAATTACGAAACACCTTAGAAAGTTAGGGATAATTTCGGATTAGAGCACACATGAGGATATTATTTTTCTCTTAGGTTAGATTAGTGAATTGTTTACACTAATGTGGATTTGTTCCTAAAGTTGAAACTATCAAACGGCTGTCTGCAGATTAGAAGCTCTCTCAATGCTCTTAGATCATTTTATGACATCACATACATCACACATCACATGATAAGTACCGCTTAAAAAATCTTACATTGATAATTTCTTTCAAATACTTCGAGAAATTAGCTTAATTACCTTGTCCATATTTATATAGAAAGTAGCACAAATGTTGGTTGCCTATGTAACGGAATGACTGAGGAATGGTTGGTTGTTTATCCAGTGATTAACCTATTGAAATCACTGTCGTAATTTCCAATGAATTCTAACAGAAATAATTGCTAAGCCAACACAAGAAATCACTTAAGATGTCTAGTACACAGAAAAGGAAACATTACTTCAAGCCACTGTGGGTTATCTCATTAAACTTAACAAACATGCACTCTACTATTAACAGTTCCTCATTGAACTCAATATCTCACTTCCTTTATGCTACTTAACTAATCATGGAGTACACGTTATCAGTGTAGCGATAAAACATCATAATTCGAAACGAAATATCAATACATTTATTTTAAAATACATCGAACTTGTCAAATAATATATATTAAAAAAGATTCTGTTGGAAATCATTATACAGTTCTGTACTCGAGTTGCACTGAATTTCTAGTACGGTGACCATATGTATTATGCTATCGAAGGTTACGATGTACATATTACTTGCTTACAAGAAACATACATTTAACTTATACTTGATGACGATATCAAGTAATTTCGCAATGACTAGACGAAAATTTATCCCCCCACAAAAAAAAATATCACTGTACTAAATAAATAATGCCCCAATATCTGGAAACGAACTGGCAATAATACACATCCAATAAAAAATAAAGCTTACTTATTATAACATACATTTCCTTTGTGTGTTTTTTTTTTCCTTATTGTCATTCTTAACAGTGTTTCCACTTCCTTCTTAAAAATTGCTCGGAATAAGAAAAAAAATGATTTCAGTTTTCTTTCTAATAAGCATTTTTTATTATAATCTAGACGCGTGTTGCTTAGTGAGCAATTATTATTATTTTCTTTTTTTCGACTTCAATCAGTAAAAGTTTATCTCAAGATCAAACACACGCGCACACAAATTCTAGTTTCGTTTCACACACATACACCGAATGATCACAAATTAGAAATAAGTCTTCCATTCTATGAAAATTATCTGAAAGACTATGTATATATGCTTTTCATATTTAAGAATCTTTACATGTAATTTTTTTTTATTTCTTCTGAAAAAGTCTGTTTCTTCAATGTGATGATGGTAGATTAACACTAGTTACAACAATTTCTTTTCTTCCTGTTTCGGTTTAAGTGGTACTATACATCAATTTATCGATATACAAAAATGCAAGATGTGCTATATATTATAAGTACTGTGGAAAAAATTATGTATACAATTCATTTTTATTTTAATATTTCTCGAAATTAAATTTTCAAGTATATAAAGACACAACCACTCACACATTCACTGCGTGCATTACTATTTATATATTTTTCTCTTTTCAGCTGTTATTTCAAGGTTGTCAGTTCAACAAGAAAAATAATATAATGCTGTTCAATAACACTAAGTTCTCATATAAAGGATTCTTTTTTAAATCTAAAATTTCACTGTAATTTCTTATGCTTGTTTGAGAGCAAATTCATTGAATATGTTTGTTATTAGTTCTTGGCACAATCAGTTTCTAATTTTTTTTTATTAAAAAAGGAACAATCGTATTTATAGTAAAGATATAGTTCTGTTTTTATCGCGCCAAATAAAAACATGTATTACCATAAATAATTTGTTATAGTCTTGCCTGAGGGAAATGGGTTTTCTAAAATATAAGAAAATTAGTTTTGAAGTGGAAAAAATAACTAGATTCCTAGTTACGTCATGTAACGTGAAATTTAAATATAGCTTACTAAAATTTAATATTTTCTATACGAATTAGTGAAATTTTTACTCTAACGAGGTGATCAAGGCGGGAAATGAAATAAAGACGAATATAGCAATGTTGAAAAACGTAGTCGAAAACAATTTTGGTGTGGGTGAAGAAACAGGTTTAGAAAAAAAAATACCCCAAAGATGTGAACTACGTCTGTTGCTGGAAATGTTGGACAATTCAACTGAAATCTTCTGGCTGATTGGAGGACATACTTACAGTGCACATAACCAGGAAAAAGTGCGGTTCTTGTTTCAGGCGAGGAAAAAAAAATCTGACTAAGTGTCGTGCGCTATATAGAGCAGATGACCGGCGGATCTCAAGATGTTATTGCTATTAGAAACTAGGATTTGTGACAAAGGAAGATTTACAGCTGTGGACCAGAAACGAGGATTCGTGAAAAAGGAAGATTTGCAGCCGTGTACCAGGGATCTGGATCTGGAACACGAACCCAGACAAGGTAAATCCCAATATTCCAAAATCACAATTTGAATCCATAGATCCAGTTATCTGAGATTTGGCTCTAAATCAAGATATCCGACTAAGTTTTCGCCGTCTCTGTTATACTGAGAGGAAACTAACCGACGAAAAAAAAAAGATAAAGAATATTGGTAGCTTTCAAGATGAGGGCATGTAGAAGAATGAAAAAAAAATAACTGTATACAAATGTTACACTTTGATTTGTCAAAAATGTCCGAGTGGTGTATATTCTAAGTCAGGAAAGATTACTTTGTAGCTTATTGAAGTTTCGTGTTGTCAGATTATGCCAATCTGCACTTTTTGTTTTCATCGGCCATTTTCTAAGAATTTGAGTGTACTGAAGAGATGAAAAATCAGCGATACTGGAAACAATGAAGGATGGACGAATTAAGCATTGAAAAATGTATTAAAAAAATACTTTTCAAACTGTAAACTGCCAGTTATAAATACACTAGATTTCCTAGAGGGATACGCGAGACTCACTCGATAGAGTAGGATCAGAAATTTAGATATGGAGAGAGAGAAAAAAAATAAATAGATAAAGAGAGAGAAAGGAGCACAGAGAAAGAGAAAGATAGAAAAAGAATGAGGAAGATAGAAAAGAAAGGGGGAGAAAAAAGAGAGAATAGGAATAGAAAGAAGCAGGCTCGAGTGACATTAAAAGTATGAATGAAAAATGCTACGAAAGAAAAGGTATTAGAGCGGAAAATCGGAGAGAGACCGAAAGGAAAGAAATGTCAGAAATTAAAAAATAGGAGTGGAAGGAAACAAGTGCAAAAGGAAATAAAGAGCATTTATGCGATAGTGGCCTCAGTTCACGATTGAAACAGCTTACGATGATAACGATACGCAGGAGATAGCACAGAATTCTAGACGCAACAGTTACAAAGAATAACCCTTACGTTTTCCGAAATAATTTTCTTATATTTTAGAGAATGCCTTAAACTCATATTTCCATCCCTCTTTGTTATGCCATTACATCTATATATAATCTTGGATGTTCTTTTGGATAATCCTCTCGGACGAGCAATCACCATGTTCAGTACATTATTTCGGATCTCATTTCGAAAGCCTACAGGCGTTAAACCCAACTAAAGACGACTTAAACAAGTTAAGCTAACCCAATCCAACCCAACCTAACCTTCACTGTTTAGAACGATCCGGGGAGCAAGTATCTAAAGTGTAGCCACAATATAATCGTTATTAAACGCTTACTTCTCATTACTTATCTTCCTTCAGTAAATAAATATATGAGAGGGGGGCATTGGTCCCAGCAGTTAACCTGAACAAACGGTCTTCCTTATGCCCTGGAATGTACATACGACGAATGCAAATATTTATCCAAGCTTTTAAGTATATTATCCACCTTTCATTTATATCGTTTTAATCGCATAGTTAGTAAATTTATCAACAACAAATAGGAGAACGTGCGTCTTTACGTTTGTACCATTATCATTGTTGCAATAAGAAGGCATTGTTAAGTTCGTAACAAATGAAATGTATACTTTTTAATACAAGATTTTGTATCATCAATACATACAGAGCTAAAATGTATATAATATATTAAACACATCCACCCTATCGACCTGATATATTACCAGTTTTCTCATTACCTTTGTCAGTTAAATTGAACAATGTTACGATTTCTTTACAGAACATATAAATACGTGAGTCATAAAGACAATCAAACTTTGTTCACTCTAACCGATAACGGAATATAATACGTGGCGTTTTATGTTGTAAAATAAATTCGGTTGGTACTCATGTAAATACATACGCACACTTACATTGGTAAATACAATTGTATTACGTTTGTCCGCTTATTACGCGCCATTTATTTTTAAAAACGCCTGGAAGTACGATTTACAGCAACAAACATAAAAAAAACAACTAAAATTAGATCACAGGAGTCGAGATTTGAAATCGTACATTGTAAATATTTAGTGTGACCAAAGCTACCTTTTTGTGCATAATGTCCTGAGTGTAAGATTTTGTTATCCTTAACATATGTATTATACAACTATGTATTTTGGATAAGGATTCCATGACAAAAATATTTAAAATTATACGTTAATAAGATTTTTTCTCTTTTTTTACATTTTTGCCTTTAGTACGTAGTACTTTAGATTACGCAGCAATGTTGTTCATTGGAACAAAATAGTGTTTCTTTACTGGAAACGGTAAATAAAAGCTCTAAAAGGTCCTTTTATGACTTGTTTTCTTATTCCTTCGTTGTTTTTTAATATCGTGTACTCATTCCACTAATATCTCACGAAGATATCTTTATATGTGTACATAGCCATTGGTAATAGAAAAAAAATGAAACGATTGTACATTGAGCAACATAATAACACACAATGTTGCCAACCCAGTTGCAACAGTGTTGCCAACTTAGTCATTTTTATAGCTAACTCATTTTGTTGCCTTATTCGTTTTTTTTTTTTTTTTACAAATTTCAATTCAGTGGCAATATGAGATTTTCTCAGGATTTGATTTAGTTATTTTTCAATTGTCTAACTTGGCAACACTGATCCAACAGCATTAAAACATAGATCTAGTAAAGCGTGTTTAGAATCACTAAATAAACACACAATACATTCAGTTTAATTTTGCAGTGTGGTATATATAAGCATTAAGCTTGCTGTAGAATTTGCTTCTTTTTTAACTTTGTACACAAGTATAAAGATTTTAAATGTTATTATCTGTCATTTGAGCATTAGCGTATGTAAAAAATGGTTGTATTGTTCTTTTTCTTTTACTGTGATGCAAAAATCTGAAGTTCCATGTCTAGTTCGCACGAAACCATTAATCACCCTTACCTATGAATGTTTCCTTTAGAATAATAGAATCTTCTGTAATAATACGACAAGAGTCTGTCATTTATTGGAAGTTAAGACAGAGAGAGATGTAAGGATCTACAAAACAAGTGTTGATGGAACAGATAACAATGAAAGGGAGTACAGATCCATACAGCTGGAACGTCAAAAGTCTCAGTTTCGGATGGATTCAAACTCTGCAATTTGGATTGTCCTAGATCAGAATCAGTCCATCTCTACCATGCAGTCGTCTGTCTGATTCTGTTAGAACCATTATTATTTTCTCCTTATTTGACCAATATTATATTTTAATTCGCAAGACACCTGCAAGGAGCTACTAATTCAGGACAAGTAGAATCCTCTCACAGTTTTAAACAATGTCAGAAATAACAGCCTGCGACACACAGACACAGGACACTTTAATCATTTAAATCTGCACGAATGATCGACAAAAAAAGAAAAAAACTTTCTCCGCTCTCTTCCATACGAATATGACGTCAGAAATCATTTGTTGTTGCAGTGTTTTGTTTTATTACAAAGGAAACATTCACTAGTAAACTGGTTCTTATTACATTTTATTTCAAAGACACATTTCTTGTGAATATGAAGTCAGAAAATTCATCGTTTACAGTTTGACTAGATTATATTTTGTATCATAAAAAGATAAGTGCTTGGATAAATAATGAAGGAGATGAAATTCTTAGATTAGAAGAAAAACAAAACAGAAACTATGTTATTCTCTGGCGAACAACTAAAAAAATCACTGGCAGTACTTAAGAAACCACAACAGAACACCGGTATAAGTTCGCCGTTCTAGTACGCACTGTTTTGTGTATTTAAGTGTTCAATTAAGAACCTATTTTACGAACTTATGCAATATTGATACTTATTTTCGCCCTGAAGGTATTAATATTCAGAGACTAAACGTTTTTGCGTTGTTACAACAATCTTCTTCAAATTGAGACAACTAAAAATGTTTAAAGACAGCAACCACATCAATGGAGATTAGAAGCGAAAAATTATCGGACAAATTCTTCCGATATGTGACATGGTTGTGTCATTAGCTATTTATATATTTCTGTTAACATTCTCGGGACTTTTCACGCTCTTGTAAATCAGAGCCATTGGCATTTGTTGTCCTTTCGGTTTCATTTGCATAACTATATCACATTGGTCTCCTTATTCATATTGTTTTCCATGTGGTCTTATTTTTGTTTCACTAATGTAAGATGGAAAAATCAGGACGCTATTTATACCGCTACTTATTTCTGAAACATTATCAGTTGACTTTTTAACACAACAGACGGCGGAAGTAATTCCGTTACTAAGAATTTTCACAATTTTGTTTTCTTTCAAATACGTGCAACTACACTTAAATTGTGTCTAACTAATCAGGAAAAATAATCTTTGGGTCTCGAATACTGTTCTTCATAATAATGTATTACAGCTCTTGTAATTAGTATGTGTGTATTCATATCTAAAGGGACGATATATAAAACTTCTAATTTGGGATTTATTCAGTATTAACCGACTGCTTTTCGGTTAATCATTTGATAAAACTCCCTGCGCAAGCGTGTATCTACATCTGGTGTTATATGAAAGTCAATGATTTTCGTTGATTCAGTATTTTCATTAAAGCTGCTTCGAAGAATGTCTACGCCTTGACATATCCCGGTGTAAGTCCGTAGTACGCTCAAGATTTCCGGTAAATCCAGTGGAGCGCTCCTGAATGCACGTCAACGATATCCCGTCCTTCGAGTCCTCAAACTTGTTAGACCTATGCCCTGAGATACGTCAGTGAATCTTTGTATACAACGACGAACCTTGGGCGTACAGCGCGAACCTCTTGTATTACTCGTGTAAGCCATCATGTATTGAAGGTCTGAGCTCGATCCTGGCGTTACAAAAGGTTCCAGCACCACCTTTATGCTCTATGTGCACTTATTTAGGTAGAAGACTGGATCCAGTAGCAAACATGAGGGAATAGAGACAAATTCCAAGTTGTTCAAGTTGTAATATTTATGCAGGGTTTCTTTCAGAGATAGCCAGAGCCCTGTAGGAATTATCTACAAGCAAACTCGACTTCCAAGTCAGGAAGTTTAACATTTCATCTCTCAAAAATCTGAGGTTACATCATTTCGTTCACATGACAATGAAAAGTGTCTCTGCAAAAAGATATTGCAGCGGGCTTGTTTCACCAAGCAACCACTGGGAAACGAGTAGCATACTTCTTTATGTACAATACAAAATATATATAAAACAGAACAGGAAAATAAATTTCACCTCCATCGTTCCTTATCCAAGTACTTTTGACACACAAAAAAGGAGTTAACAATAATTCTTGGTCAGTTACAACTGAAAAACATAACCACCGTTGCAACTTGGAAAGAAAAAAAATGCGCGATTCATACAAAACGAAAATTCTGTTTTCCTTCTTTTAAAAAATGTGATTTCTTAAAATATATACATATATATATATAGGAAGTCCAGCACATGTACCCAAGTCACTTCAGTTTCCTTTTGTCTTTATACAATTGATAAATAAGAAATATATATACGTGTATATATACACTCACACAGTTTACACAAAACAAAAACAAAATAAGGGCGAAGGAAATGATTAGTCTATTTACATGCGCTTTCTTTTCTACTTATTAATATTACTAAAGACTCGATTTTAAAACTTTTGTCTATATATTCATTAAATTGGTCTCCATTTGAATGTCAGTACAAGATTCAAGGATGATGGTAAACGCTTCTTGAAACTCGACCTCAGTTAGGCTATTTGACCGCTCATACTCACCTGGGTTCGCATCGCTGGCAAAATGCTGGTAAAAACTACTGAATTATTGCATTGTAAAAAATATGCCGTTTTCATGGCCTTTGCAGCTTTCTAGTTGATTGTGCTGCACTCTTCTTCGGTTTTCCCTCTGAGCACACTGAAAATCTTGCTTCTTTCTTCGTCTTCTTCTGTTGAGCAAATTTTTGCAACATGTCCTTTGGTTCAACATCTGAGTCATGTATGTACAAACCACAATATTTGTCTATATCTGAATTTTCTTCAGACGAACGAGCTGCTTTCAAGACATTTCCATACAGAATAACACAATTAAGAAAAAACTGCCATCAATTTTCATAGATCTGCTACCTTTTACGTAATTCAGATATTTCTGACAATCACTATATGTATATACATTTGAAAAAATCTAGTGTTTTTTTTCAGTTACACACTTACAATCAACAACTTCTTTCTTACCATAGTTCAAAAGTCTTAAAAGGAAGAATTTTTCGACTACACCAATACAATAGTCATGCTGCAAAGGCTTTTTTTTCTTCTACATATTCCTCATATACAAATAAGACCCAATTATTTATTTGTACACCTGCCAACGACACAGAACATATTTCTTTGTTTCGTGGCAACTATTTTTTAACCTGTACAAATACTTTACATATTTACTAATCTTATACACTTTGAAAACAGGCAGAGATCTGGGGGGTCATTTCAAGCCATTAGATCAGCTTGGCATCTTATTAATAAAAAAACTTCTTCTTCTCACTGTATAATTTCCACTCCAAAAAAGGATGAGAAAATACGGTGATATCTCCATCGCCGATGCCTTTACAGTTCGCTGACCTGATACTGAGGCCGAGGAGTTTCTCAGTAAAAGTCCGACGATTCTAACGTCTTGCACTGTTTGCTCAGAGTCGGGTACTGCCCATTGTTGGGTCCAAGCATTGCGGTAGATCCGTCCCCATGGCTGGTGTGATGGGGCTTTTCCTCTCTGGGGGCGCGGCCATTTCTGAAGGTACGAAAGGAAAAACAAAATGAACATTTCATTGGGAGGTATTAAAAAAACACTAAAGCTTAATTATTTTTAAAGTTAAAAAAAGCCGAAGTAAACAATCGTTATGGATGATAAATTAGCAGTTACAAAAGCTGAAACTGCAAATTATGCCTTGTTGTTTTTAAGTAAACTCGGAGGTGAATCTGAAAACAGAAATCGGTATGTCCATAATGGAAAGCTATACTGTTTACAGAAGGTATCTAGTTTAATACATACATGATAACCTCCTATAAAGACGGATTAAATATTCCTGGACTTCCAGACGTGTGATTTGGTTCGCGATATACAGTGCTTCAAGACTGACTTGTGTAGCATTCATTTTCAGTGTGAGATTCTTATTAGGTCAGGATTTTCCAGTTATTTTCGATAGGCTTTACTCAACTAATCCAATCAAATTCGTCGTCTTCAACTGCCGTCTTAACTGTTATTAAAAATGCTGTTAATACAGCTGGAAGTCCAGAAATATTGCATCTTGTTTATTTGCCATGGAAACTTTAATCAATGTACTCAAAAAGATGCTTTTCTATGACTTTGGCGTAATTCAGAGTGTTATCTCCCACTAATACAACAATGTGAAAGATCGCGGTTGTAGTTCATCGCTGAATACATCTCTCAGTTACCCATTAATAGTAAATATTAACGTTCTAGGTAGATTCTAATGAAATTCTAATTGAATTATTGGTTTAGAACCAAAAAAGTACACACCACATTTAGATAAAAAATTCTCTCCCTTAAGGATACATATATTAATAGCTTTTCCACGAATATCACCTTTCGAAATAACATAGATCTTCAAATGAAAGCAACGATTTACACCACTGTAGAAAATTAAGCAAAATCATAAATAGTTGTGCGCATGAATCTATATTGAACATACGAAGAAAGAGAAGCTTGTAGAGTTATCCTTATACGAACACTAATATTACAGCGTTTCTACATTTTTATAACGCTATTTTATATGTTTTAATTGTATCAGTGATTTTATGAGTGTAACACTGTAAAAAGTACTAAGTATCTCATACATTTAAAAAAAACAAATGCAATTCAAAAATCTAATATCATGTACACCGAATTGATCATACACAGGAAACATTATTAAAAACATTTCCATTCGTGAAATCAATTGCCGAATATTTGCCAAACAATGTGCCATATTCTGTTTCTCTACACTGTAGGAAATACCACGTTTATTATCAGTCTATTAGTTTAACCTAACTTTCAAAACTGTTACGTTGAATTAGTACTACACTGAGAAATTAAATGAACAGCAAACATCCTTAAATTTTTCCCCTTTACTTCTTCCATATGTAACAATCCCACCACAAAACACTCCTCTTAATATATTCGACTCAATTCTTCCCTTTTATGTATTTTTCGGCATCACTCGCTGCTGCCTAATTCAAACAAATGTGCACATCCCAGATAGCAAGCCAGCTTGCAACTAATCACTTCCTTTGAGCTTGTCACACTCGATATTGTGTTGAACTTAATAAACAAGCATGAAACAACAAAATTTGCTGGTGGTTGTAACAACCCTAATTCAAACTTGTTGAGTCGAGCATGCGCGGAAGCTTGTCAAACTTGAAATTTATTTGAATTTTGTTTCGTTGCACTTCTTCCGCTGTGGTATCAGTGCAATGAAGTCCCATCACGTGCCAGGACTGTTTCGCTGTAAGCTAATCACAGCCAACTCCCATTCTTGTACTACGACCGTTTCTTGTGATCTGATGAACTACGTTTGTAAAGCCACCTTGGGCGTGCCAGTATGGTCGGATGGGTGTGCCAGTGTTCCTCGGTTTGATTTTCATCCACCCCGATCAACGATTTTATTTTATTTAAGAAGCATATTGTTTTTCTTTCTTATTCTGTCGAGGCTATTTCAACCTCGATTCTTGTAAACTAGAATTGTTTGATTCATCCTTGTTTGAACGTTTGTGCCTTGATTTGCTACACTTAGTGCCTCAAGTTGACCCACTTGTCAAAGGAAGCTTGATTTACTTTTGAGTGAGGTCAAAATTGCTGTGGGATGTCACTTAACCCTCAGAAGATCGTATTTCAATCAACAGTACGCGCATAAGCCCTTACAGCCACTAATTGATCACAGAATAAAGTTCTATGTTGTGCCATCTGAACTCTACTTTAAATATAATAGCTTTTAACATGGCATTCGGATCTACCGATCATTTGTATGTTTCCTGTATTCTCCACAGATATCTCTTCTTTACTTCATTTCCACTGCATTCTCTCAATCTAGTCTCCATTCTTTCTTTCACCTTACAAACTATTCTATTACAAAATTCTTTCGCCTCTGGGTCTCCACTGACGTAGAATAAACGCATATCTACTTATCAAACCATTAACATTTCAGACTTCGCTAACTCCTTTTAGTAAATAGGGGCTATGTTTTTGTAAAAAAAATGGAGACATTTATTTAGTTTTGCCCAATGAAAAAAAGTGACTGGAAATGGAAATCATATCTTATTTAAGTTACCTCCATCTGTGTTCAAGGCGGAATTTTTAGTTACGATACAACATGATTTCTTTACGGTTCTGTCAATGTTATCTATCTGACTGATGGATGATGTGATTGTTTCCAATCGTTCAAGTGCTTAGGTAAACCTGAAATACGAGTTCTCACACATAATTTTCTGTGTCTCACACGGATTCTTCTGTCTCACAGAGATTCTTCTATGTCTCTCACATATTCTTCTGTCACACGTATATCCTTCTGTGTCTCACATATATTCTGTGTCTTCCACAGATTCATCTGTATCAGATACTCGTTAACCCTTGTCTTAGATCACTATTTGTCATACCGACATAAGTTTCATCACATTTATAGGCGATTTCGTATACTTCCGAAGAATCAAAGCGGTCAGAAAAGTAATTCTCAGGCCGGTAAAGGACTTTTCAACATATTTATATACCTACTTTGGTGTAGTACTGATGTTCCTCGATAGACGTATTATACAAATCCCTATGGTAACGGGCTATTTTAAAACTGCAGGGATGTACGTTTTATCCAATTTACGGCGAATCACTTTTTTAAATAGAGGCTATGCATGTATAATTATTATCTTTGAGAGGTACCTCTGAAGATAATTCATATTTCACATTGAAACTGTCTCTATTTTATTACATTCAGCACTCATTGAGATAATATGGATGTTACTCTACATTGCAGAGAAACAGAATTCATTGGCAGAAAATGATCCAATCCATTTTTGCATCCTAAGGCAAAAAATGATCACATCAAAGCACAGAAAAAACCAAAATACTTTGTAACAGCACCAGTTCGCCATCATTTTAACTTGTTACGGTGAGAAGTTAAAATTCTACGCACATTTTCAAATTCATTTCCTTTCGATTCAGAAATTGCTATTTCATTTTTAGATTAGGTATTTTTTAGTGATTTGATATTAAATATTTTCTACAACATTGCTTCCTATGAAAATATAATCGCTTTAACTTTGTTTGTCAAACAAGCACCACCACATCTGCAGTTGCTGTTATAATTATAAATAATACACATGGCATAAGAAACAAAAAACAAATTTAAAAAAACAATAGTTTTGTCGCTTTGGCTGCAGAAAATAGATGAAATCATAAGAACCAGGCTTTTTCTCTAAATAAAACACTATTAAAACTGATGGCAAATCTCTGTTTCTATAGAAGCAAACAAAATAAAGGACTAATACATTCTAAGACTATGTTATGACCTAACCATTTAGCCCACTGCTAGTAGTGTGCAGTAATGTAACAGTGCTACTTCTAGACCTGAAATCAAAAGAGTTCACTGGTTTAATAACTTTGTCTCTGAACCAATTCACTTCTAAACTCATTTGAGTTCTAACTCCAAGAGTTTCTTACTTTTAACCCGTGAGTTTTTCTTTATGAAGTGTGAATATATTGCTGCTTGTAATAATCTGTTACATTTTTGTTTCCATAGTTGATGTAACTTAACCTTATTCGTATTCTTTATGAATCTAGCTGTGTCATCCCGCACACGCAGAGTACAAAACTGTGCACAATTTTCGTCTTCGTAGTTACCTACCAATATCTAAGGTTGAAAAACAGCTGAAACTTAAAAATTAAGTCAAAAAAGTAATTCCCTCTTATCAGTTTTTTACAATTTACGCTAGTCCATATTTTTATCTTTAGCTTTCTATCAAAGGAGTTTGATACTCGTCACAACTACTGCTCAAATTGGAAAGTCTCTCTAAAATAAATTAATAGTCAGTCTATATGGGAAGACGGTAATATTAACTTATCGCTACCAATAAACTTAAAAAAGAAAAAAAGTCGTTATACATTAAATAAACAAAAGAAAGTCCAGAAATGATAAAAGAATATGCTTGTCTTCCACAGACTGCACGAATCACCTAAGTCAATACTACATTATTGCAGTCACAAAGAAGTATGTGCTTTAAATGTTTATGGGAATAGTTAAGAAGAAGCTATCATATTATAAACAATTGTAAATAAGGTTATAATCTCCTATTTTTTATTCATTCGAAGTGATAAATTCTAGAACCGAAGCATGTAGAGTGTAGTGATATTAACACTAGTATGAATGAAATATGTAGACAGTAACCCTTGTACCTTTCACGTTCTACGTTGATTTATCTTCTTCTTGTTTTACAGTGTACATACTTGTTTTTTAGATATAACTTCGTATATGGAAACACTTTTTTAGTCAAGTTGATCAACTTCTTCGTATTAACTTGAAATAATTTCAAAATTTTTCTACTCATACGAACGACAGAATTACGAACGCTTTTCATTTTTCAGCGGTGAATCTAAAGTATCCCCATCTTAAATTTTAAAAGGGCCTACCTAAACATGTTCTTAAAAAAAGATACAGTCGTTAAATATTTCTCTCTGCTCGATCGAACTGTATCACGTGAATACAATCCATTACTTGATCATATTAAAATTTATCAGCTAATTACAAGACACAGTTTGATGCTATCAAACTTCAGCAAGTGATTAGTAGGCTCAGCTTAATTCCAAAGAACTTTGTCGGGCGATACCCAGACAGAGGCAACGACCTACATTGCGTTAAAACTGTGTTGAAACAGTGCGCTGCTGAAACAGATGCAAATTTTCACTTGTTTCTTGTACCATAATTGATAATATTGTTTCTGGATGAAATGACAATGGAGGCGTATTGCAAGGAAGTAAAGGGTGAAGGACGGTATGGTAAATGCCTACATGTCCACAACGACTACGTGGCAAAGTAGCCTAAGACATATAAATGTAAAATTTTGTTTATACGTCTTGATTGACTTGGAAAGTAAAACCGGATCTCTCAGTTTCTGGTTTTAATCATTCGACTAACAGCATGGGCAATTATCTTTGCACTTCTAACGCCTCTGCTGAGCAAGCTACTCACCGCTGGAATTAAAATCGAAGAACTCCACTACATGTATAGATTTTTTTAATTGAAGAATCTTTCTGTAAATCGTGTAGTATGGAAGATCTTTTATCTTCCCAAATCTTAATTGGTTTACCCTGTAATTCTGAAATCCGTGTCACTATCTGGACGACCTTCTAATTCTTGCGTCTTTTAATCACCTAATTAAACTCGATAAGAGTAAAAATACTTTATGACTGCTTTCAGGAACACATTCAGGAAAGTCCTTTTCTATCGTTATGATATTTTATTCTCTTTAACCATTTCCAGAAAATAATAATAATGATCTAAAATTAATACGCCGACACACTGATCTCTTTTTAAGGGGAAATTATTATTGCCGTGTATCCTCGAGAAAAAACAATCGCTATAGATTCTGTCTCACATGTAATGACGTGTTTGTATAATTAACTCAAGATAATTATCTCTTTAATCAACTACAATATATACAAATACATTCACTGTTGGGCATTTTGATTATGTTCAAGAATTAGGTAATGATTCTTAGTAACCTATTCAATATTATTTGCAATAGGAACTAGACTGAAAATGTTGACAGGATTATAAACTGTGTAAGCACTTACTCATTTTAAGACCCCCCCCACACACATATGGACATTTAATAGAGAAACTTACTAACTAATATTCTGGATGAATTAACGTTATAACACCAAGTTAGAATGGTTTACTTTAGTGGTCCAACCATAAAACATTCGATTACCTTAAAATGATCTTTTTGTCTCGTCGTATGCATTTTCAGAACATAAACGCAAGATTTTAGAATTAACAAGAAGAGAAAACGAAATAGGAAAAACGATAATTTAAAAATCTGTCTACTTATTTAGTTAAGTATTATCCATTCTTACTATTCCACTAGTTATTAATCCCAAAATTTTGCTTTTATTCCCTGATAATGGAGTATATGAAAGCTCAGAAGTACGAACAGAGAAGTAATGGATAATTTACGAAGTAAGCGATTTGATTTCATTATTACTCGTCCACGTGAATTAATTTTCCTCGATAAATTACAAAATATATATTTAACATGTTGTATCAAAATAAATCTATCTGTAAAATTTATTGTCTTTATAAACAATAACTATAATAAAATAGAAAAGGTTTAGGTGTCTCTCGGCTCAATTATTTCTTCCCTTGAAGATCCCTGTGAATTCAAGCTATGTGATGGCTTCAGGAGCTCACGTACTGGAGTACTGTTGTTCACCTGATAAGCGCTGAACTGTTCACACAGCTGGATTTGACTGGGTCATCAAGTAAAGAAACTGTGTCGAAAAATACCTATCGGTGAACAATCCTGAAATTAATGCGCAGACATTTATTAGTAGCTCGCTCTGCTATAACAGCATTTTATTAAATATAATGATAAAACTAATAGTAATAATAAAACTGTATAGAAAAGTGTGATCCAATTAACGAAAGTGTAAAAAGTGAC
This sequence comes from Lepisma saccharinum, assembly GCA_022664845.1. Lineage (NCBI taxonomy): Eukaryota > Metazoa > Arthropoda > Insecta > Zygentoma > Lepismatidae > Lepisma > Lepisma saccharinum. Next base: position 35,341 of record JAGDQP010004985.1, on the reverse strand, counting down.
AGCGTACAAAAGATGAAAAAATACTGTACGAAAAACAATATTAAATAATATTAGGATACAATGATAATGTGTGGGATAGAAAATTATGGATTACGAATAAGAATGGAGGGATTAAAGAAGGTTAATGTACAATAATACTGAATTAGAAAGACACAAAAGGATTCAAAGAAAGTATGGAAAAACTGAAATGTTAAAGAGTAATAATAGTACAAGAAGGTAAAGGAGTAAGGAATAAGAAAGTATGGGAAATACAAAGAAAGAATTGCAAAGGATCAGCGAGAAAGTGAAGTATGATTAAGGAAAAGGAAATCATTGAAAAAGATTCGTAGGAAACGTGAACAAAGATTAAGATAGAACAAGACATGGGAAATACAAAGAAAAATGAAAAAGGAAGGAAGGAAAACGAAAAAAAAAGGTTAAGGAATGACAGGATATGAAAAACACAAAGAAAAGATCGAAAAAGGTGAGAGGAAAAGTGTAGAAGATTAAGAAATACCAAGACACAGGAAATATAACCAAAAAGATTCCAAACAATCACTGAGAAGAGTGAAAGAAGGACATGGGAAAAGTGAAGAGAATGTTAAACAAGAATCACACTACAGAAAAAATATAATATTAGAACTGAAACGGAACTATTGGTAAAATCAAAGATGACTAACACTCAGAACACTAGACAAAGCTATAAGCATTTTTTCAAAAAAATAATAGTGGTAAAGCTGCAAGAAGAATTACATACTGAATTCAATTAAAAATTGAAAACCAATGGTGAAATCTTCATCATAAATGTAACTAAAAGAATACAAAACAGTCGAAAAATAATGATAAGAAGCTTAACGAATGTACTGAATACAAGCGTATACGAAGATAATATTACATTAGGGATCAGTTTTGAGCCCCTTACTCGTTATAATAGTGATGTAATCCATCACAAAAGAAATCCGCTCGGGTCCTCTGTGGGAGCATCTGTATGCAGATGACGTGGTCCTTATTGCTAGAAGTGAAGAAGAAATCGAAAGTTCAAAAATAGAGACATGAACAATCCTAAATTCTAGAAAGTGAATATTGAGAGAGAGAAACGAAACTTAAGATTATGCGTGATAAAAATTTGATTATAGAAGAATGTAGCTAAATGCGCCTTATAGTGCTTGAAATATAGGAAAATCGTCAGAAATTCTAATCAGTGCATGGAATCTAAAAAAAGAGGTGCATGAAAGATGCCATGTGTGTGAGAAATATTTGCATGTATAGTGCTAAGATTAGCGAACAAAGACTCAACCAAATCAAAAATATTACTTCGAGTAAAAGCTCAGTTTAACAAATAGCGAAGAAATTATTTCAATCTCTGACCCTTTGAATAGTGATGTTGCTAGTTTCTAATTATTTCTGAATTTCTAGTTCGTAGCCGAACGATCTGAACTGGTGCAGAAATTCATGTGTAGCAGCTTCTAGAGTAGGATATGGCATAAATTTCGTGAATGTCTCGTCCAAAATATGACTATATTTTCTCCGTCGATAACAGCCGTATGTGTGGAAATAAATTGAAAAATTACTCAGTGCACTGGCGGACAATCGAACCTAGCTTTTCCCATTGCCATTACCTCTACCACTGAATTATCAATAAAAACCGAGTCTTGTACATGAACGTTAGGACCAGGGTAAGCGTCCCTGTTCGGGCGCCAAGAATAGTTGAATATGTTTCTTCATCCCTTGTTTATCTATGTGTCCGTTACTGATAGAAACTTCAGAACGTTCAGTAGCACTTAACTTAAAAGTAGGATGGTATATTAATGGCAAAAATGTTTAGAGTAAGAGGATTTATGACGAATGGTCATACATGGTCTGCTTTGAGATTCACGTAGGCTATCCGTCAAATGTGTTACATGGATCTACCTATCAAATGTAGTTACCACAGGAACGGTTCCACTTACGGTTTCCCGCACATTGCCCAAACTATCATACGCCAGATTATTTCCTTCTCATGGTGCCTCCTGGTGCCATTCTTTCAGTATAGAAGCGGCGCACATGAACACTGCTACGCACATAACCAATGAAACCCGGGACTTATGGAACCAGGTGATCTTATTCCATTAATCCAAGATCCAGTTGCGATATTTGCGTACCTACTGTTGGCGCATCCGATGGTGGGGAAGCGGCAACCGGACAGTGCTGGTCTACGGTTGCATAACTTCATTCGCAGGAGTCCCGATGGACTGTGTATTGCAGCACAATCCTCACGACATTCGCATTACAATGTGACAGTGATCTGTGTTTTAGGTGGCCTTGTATTGTTTCGTGCCATACGAGAGAGCCTTCATTCGCTTCTGGAAGCAAGATGATATGCCATTTAACACCCTGTCATTGGTTTGTTATTGTAGCCTCTCTAACGACTGTCTGCAGCCACTACAACAGCTGATCTGAGCATCCACAAGTCTTGCCATTTACGAAATGCTGCAACCGTAGCCTGGTAAAAGCTATCTGATCCGTATCAACGCTACTCCGATCTTCACACGTGCATCGCCAAGAGCACTAATCACGTGCACTGGGATTACCATCCACTAGCTGACCATTAGCAACGTTCCTGAGCTTAATATGTGCAGTTGTTACACACTGGGCGATCCAATTTCCGAGATCAGGAGTAGCTATAATGTTGTAGTTTCTTCGTGGATTTTTAAAACCATACTATACAAATACATTCGATGTTTTATGCCTTTGACTGAGTGTTCTCTGTTGAATGTAGTTCAGAACATTTCCTTTAATTACCAAGCAACTTAGGTACATACAGATCAGCCATTTCTTGACTTACGCTGAAGAACACACTACATGCACAGAATTTGATCGCGTCACTGATAGTTCAAAAGTACAGCCAAGCACAGTGGATTTAGAACAACTTGAGTTTGATGCCATTTACGTCATGTTTAATTTTCCTTCACGTTTCATTAATTCCCCACATAGTTTCCAAGAGAACCTGTGCTTTCATAGAAAGGAAAAATCTATGAATGTCGTGTCAAAAATTTTAAGGAAGACATGGAGAATAAGGAAATTAAAACTTCAAAGGTCTGAAAAAAGGACGATACGATGGATGTTAAAATTTTCATCACCAATAGATAAAGAGTAACAAATTCAATTTTTAGCTAAAGTGGATTAGGTGATATTTCAACCAACGATGTATCAAAATCGTTTGGACACGTCGATCAAAGAAATGAAGACCAGTGTCTCAAATAATGAGGCTGGTGAACCTAAAATCAAGAAGAATGTCAAGGAAGTTCTGGTGTAACTTAGTCAAGAACATGAAACATTTATGCATCGAAATAAGTGCCTAAGTAGCCATGATAGACGAACATATTGATCCTCGAAAATCTTCAAACAAGGTTTAAATAAAGAGTGCCACTAGGAAAGATGCGATTGAAAAGAAACGACAATAAAAGTAATGAAATTTGAGGAGCAATAACATTATATGAGGAAAATTAACCAACGGGTTAAGGAAACGATGGGAAATGGGAAAGTTGAAGAATAGCAACACTACATGGGGAACATAAGCAAAGTATTCTGTACACGAAAAGTAAGTGACGAGAAAAGTGAATGAGCGTTAAAGCATTATAAGAAAAGAAGGATTAAAAGGTAATGTGAAGTTTATAAGAACAACACTTACAAGAGAAAAACAAGATTGAGAAGCTGGGGAACAAGTGAATGAAAGTTAGAACATCTACTTACAGGGGAAAGATGAACAAAGGATTAGAATGACACGATGGGAAATTGAACGGTTAAACAGAGTTAACACCCAAAAAGGATGGGAAATGTGAAGGTTAAAAGATAGTAACACTATGTGGGAATAAATAAAAAGGATGGGAATTATGAAGGAACATGAAAAGAATGAAACCAAAGTATTAGGAAATAAAACAATTGAAAAATGAATGAGGCTAAAATAATAACACGACAAGGGAAATAAAAATGTTTAAACGAAACGATGGGAAAAGGGAATGAAAGTTTAAAAGATGCAACACGGGATCGACAAGGAATTAGAAAGAAAGAAACGGTGGGAACTGAATTGTAATTTTTTGACGATGTACAAAAAGTTAAACTGAAGATGAAAGGAAACGATGGAATAATGAATATTAGTTACTGTAAATGATTAGTAGGTATTTGTAAATTATTAGGAGATTATCAAGATATCATTTTGGAAATTACATCACCATTTACTAGAGTTGTGAAAATATATATATTAATATAAAATTGTAAATGAAAAAAAATCTTGCGTTTTTATTTCTACGTCCATATCAATTCAAACCGTATAGAGAATCCTCGAAACTGAGCATTACATCTCCTTATATATATTTGAGAGAAACTTAAAATGCTGCTCTGAATATCCAATAAATGGCTTCGTTTTGCGAAAAAAAATATATATTACTGCTACTGATCACATTTTTTAAACCAATAACGTCGTTCTATATTGAGTTAGGTAGCCCACTATAGAAAACCATTCTACCTTCATCCAATATACACACATAAATACATAGTTATACATATATGTTTCGCCTTTGTCTACTACAGTGAATGTTAAGCATGTACAAAGCACCAACTGTGTCATATAAAGAGTATAATACAAGAAAAGCTAAGTGATTATAAGTTAAGAATCAGAGTATCTACCTCGCTCTGGACTTAGGATATACAACATGAGGGAGAGAGAAAAAGGAATACTATTAAAGGTATTGTAAAGTATATGAGGTTTGTTTGCTAATATTATTTTGGTTAAGGTAATATTATATAATGAATATTGTTTTAAAATAACCATGCCAGAGCCAAATCTACTTTGAGACAAAAATATAACAAATCATGCAGCCCTTCCCCAGTGGAAGCAGGTGTGGTAAGAAAATAAGATTTACGTATATGAAAAGGGGGTTGATCACTCATTCTTTGAACCACATACAAACAATGCCTCATGTCTTCATCATACTATAATATTAAGTAAAATAAAAGAACGCATATGTATAAAGACGTCAATTCCTATTGTCTGTGCAGAAAAGTCACGAAGCATCAAACAGTATTTGCAAATGGACACTTTTTCATGTCTATTAGTCCTTCTCTACACCCTGTCAAGTCACAACGCTTTTACAAGCATGCACGACTTGTTAAAGGTCATTATTATAGAAACCGACGACAGAAATAACCTCCTCGTCACTAGTGAAACGCTTCCTACAAAATTAGCCGACATATTCATCGGACATAGCACCTCTAAATTTCTTCCCATTTCACTCCCTGAGGAACATCTGAATATGAACATTTTGGAGGTTCAAGTTCTGCCGACACCTACCTAACCTAACCTACCGTAAACTAATCTTTACCACACAGCTTCTTGTCGTAATCCGACTTCCTTATTTTCCGACACTATTAACCTCGTAAGTTGCATTAACCGATTTGTAATAACATGTGCGTAATGACCACGAAACTGTTCAAGCTAATCCTAGCAAAACGTAAACATATCAAAATAAACAATATGAATATTTTCGCAAAGCGATATACTTACTTCATCAGGTAGAATGCGCTCGACAGATTCTAGACCACTGGGACCACGTCATAGTTTAACCAAAAGTGTTAATTAAAAAAAAAACTATGGTCAAAGTAACTAACTAATAGAAAGTACATGTAATTCTATTTGCTACTTTAATTTAATAATGCGAGTTCAAATCTTACTCAATTGTCCACGTTCCAAATTCAATGCCTACAAAGTCTGGATTAAATTTAGGCTAAGGAAAAATGAATAAGATCTGGACGCTGTCATCAAATAAAATTAATCAATACCACTGCACATACTTATTACATGTTAGACATTTTGGTCATAGTTAAAAAAAAATGTTTACTTCATCCGTGGTCAAACGATATAACGTGGACCTCTTAATGGTCTTGAAGCTGACAAGCCCATTTGAATTTGCAGCAAACTATGGTTTAAGTTCTTTCATTTTTAAGTCTGTTGCGTGTGAACCAACATGGCTTTTTAATGTTCCCGTAGATATATGACAATGACTGTCAAGTTTCCTCGCAATTTCCCGAAACTTCTTTCCTACAATTTTCTGATGAAATACGAATATCGCTCTGCGAAAATATTCGCACTGTTCATTTCGATATGTTTCGGTTCTGCTGAAAAAAATTCAGGCAAGAACCAGCATGGTAATGCTGCAGCACGACCTGAATTACAATCACAGCCTACAATAGTATCCTCTACATACTAGAACCATCAAGGAAGAATAAGCTTTAGCATCTACAGCTGTTCTCAGGTTAGAAGAAAAAAAAACTTTATTAATGGATTCTATCAACAAATAACAAAAAGGAAGCGTGAGACCAATCATCTTGGATGAACGAAAAGAAAAAAATGGAATTTCTTATAAGTCAAAGGATGATATTGGTGTTCTGGTCTCTAAATTGTCCAAGTTGAGGTTCTATATCTTTTAATTTTATTCATTAATATATTTGTTACGTTTTCTTACGCTGAGAGCATACGAAAACAGTTTAGATTGACGGTTTTTTGTCGCCCAATTTAAATCAATGAAATAATGGTATTTAAAATTCATATCGTCCCATCGTTCATAGTTACGATCCTCCTTCTGAATAAATACCTTAACATTACGGCATCGTTGTATGTGGAAAAAAAAAATCTCAAATAAAAAGGGTTGTGTGAGGGTTGGGGGAAAAATCATACAACTACTTTTTTTTTCACTTAAATACACGGTTAGATGTCTAAAATCCATGCTAAACTAGACTAAATTCATACAATTAGTTATCAAAAAACAAAAGAAAACAAAAACACTTTTCTACAATAAATGGTAAAATTTAATCCAACTAGTTGTTCCATTCTCATTCATAAAAATAATAAGTAAATATGAGTCAAATAATTACATTTATTAATTCGTTATGAAATATGATAAATTTAATGCGATATTGCGTCTGTGTAACTGCTTCAACACATATACGAACAAAAAACTGCATGAATTGTACCAAATCAAATGTTTAGTCATTTAGTTGCCTTCACTAATTTTCCTGTTCAGTCAACATGAATTACAATTGTGTTCCTTGTTTTATTTTATTATTTTTCATCATCTGCTTATAAAGATATGCTTTTCTGATTCATTTGTTTCGTCGTTGGTTTGTAATTGAGTTTATGTGCAGTCTTTCCTCTGAAGTGATATTATGTGCAATGGCATTCTGAACTGCTATTTCTGATATAAACAACTGGAAAATAAAATTCCTTGAGTCACTTGGAACGTCGTTATGATTATGTAAATATGCTTAGATAAGTTTGCCGGAATATTACGTAGATATGCTGAAATAAGTTTGCCGGATTATTACGTAAATATGATTAGATAAGTCTGCCGGAATATTACGTAAATATGCTGAAATAAGTTTGCCGGATTATTACGTAAATATGCTTAGATAAGTCCGCCGGAATATTACGTAAATAAGCTTAGTTAAGTTTGCCGGAACATTACGTAAATATGCTGAAATAAGTTTGCCGTAATATTACGTAAATATGCTGAAATAAGTTTCACGGAAGCATTTACTGTCTTATAAAATTGTATACTTCCATTTAACACATTAGAACAACTTGAATGTAATTGTAGAGAGGTGACTGACGGGCTTCCGTTGAGAAAAAGATTGATTTAATCAAAAAACGGGACATTTCGTTCCATTACAACAATCTGAAAGTAATTATACCATCTAATTCCTCTGACCCACTCGCCAGTACCTCTTTCTTTCGTATTTATTCACAAGGAAAAAAAATTGATTTTGAATTTAATTTTTAAGGCCTTTAGTCAACTTTAACGCAGGCCGAATGGATGATGATGAGATGAATTGGTGGAATGAAGAAAGTGGGGGAGAACCCTGAGAAAACCCACGCACACGGTATTTATCCACCACAAAGCCCACATGGCATGGATACGGATCCAAGGTGAGCGCTCTAGCATTGAGCTCCCGCAAGAAATAATAGATCAGTACATGATGAAGCCAACGATGTTGCATTTCACAGGCTTAAAATACCTGTGGTGTATACTATAATCTTTCCCTCAAATTAATACAGTATGTGAATGTCCTTCCAAGAACAACAGAAAATGCAATTTCGTAAGGGTCCCTTTTGTCTTAGCCCTTAAAACAAAAATATTATTGTTTCAAACTCAGACAATTAACCTGATGTTAGTATTTCTCGTTTTTCCCGATAAATTATTTATTTTCAGTACTAGGCAGGATTTCGTTCTCATTCCCCCTTGCACTTTCTTTCAATATTGCATGCATGTTCATTCTGCAGAATCATTTTCCATGCAGAAAGTCATTCCCCAAAAAACTTTCAATTTCGTGTAACTCAAGGTCCAGTCATTCATCAAAACGAACTTGTATTGTATGTGTTTTTTTTTTCAGTAATTATTGCAAACAAATTCAATGCAATTATAATGACACACATGCAATAACCAACCATCAACGTAATGTACGTATTGTAAATAAAAAATATACATATATTAACAGATGTATTTCAAGTCTGGTTATAGTTCAACAAATTCAAAATGCTTTGGAAATTACTTCTTAGTACTTATTTGTGTTAGTAGTTTAAAAAAAAAAAAAAATACTAACGTCGATAATGTTGCCGGTATTTTGCACGCTTGCTATATTCAATTTGTCGAAAATATCATTATGAGTGATTTTAGCCAAGTAAGAAAACAGAATACTCGTTTTTTCTAGTAGTAACACGCAGCTTTCACTACATAATTACAATTTATTAATTTATCATAATATTTTTCTTTAGCAATTCAACAAAATATTGTATATTTAAAAAAAAAATGTTTACGTAGGTTTATTTATTTATTTATTTTTGAATTTTCAAAATCTTTCACGTAAAAGGCTTTTAACTACCATCCACGTTAATAATTAGGTTAGTTTCGTCAAATTTCCTTATGTAATCGTACGCCTGAGTTTCTACAGTATGCTTCATGTAATTGTATCCATATATAATACGGTTTTCTACATTATGTAATCAAAATTTTTCAGTGCATAGCCTTCCGACATGTTTAACGAAGAATGAAAGTGAAGCGGTAGACAGTTCTTGGAAATTGACAAGATGGCATCTCATTTACTATGAGATATTATACTTAACAGGCAATTTCCTTGATTTTGTGAATTCTTACCAAGCAATTGTGACGTTTACGAAATAGAAAGCAAACTGCTTTCGATTATCATCTAGGAAATCTTTTTCAATTTAATTATTATTTTGGAAATCTTTTCCAGTTTTATTTCATGTTACTATTCCTATCTATAAGAAACGAACATCAAGAGACTACGAAAGAAAAAAAAAATCCGTATGAACAAAACGACCAGACTTGAAGTGACTGATTACACATTAAAGAAATAAAAATAACATTCATAAAGAAATCACAGCATGTGCAAAATCATACTCTTCAAATAAAAATATATAACTCACTCACTGCAGTCCAACAGCCTATTGCAGAAAGAAAATTTGTAAAAAAAAAAAAAAAAAAAAAAAAAAAAAAAAGTGAAAAATTAAAAAACAAATACATGAAAGCAAAAACCAGAACTCAACCATGCAGTGCAACACACGTACAAAGTTCCGGGGAAGGGCGGTGTGGGTGGGGGAGTGTGAGAGTGGGAATGGCGAGGCCTGAAGTACCCAGTGCTGCCATACGACCCTTGACTCCGACGCGATGTCGACGACGGCGGCAGGAACGGGTCCTGTTCATCCACTTGGAGGTAGTCTCTCCTGCAATGAGGACCAACACTACCTTCAACATGTTATTTTAGTACACTAACAATAATTGCTATAAAACATTCTATTTTTTAAAGAATAGCTTTAAAAATCACTGGCTATAATTCTAAAATTTTATTTTTAAAATATTTCGAATCTTTTTGTATGGTTTCACATATACAATTTCGAGATTTTATACAGTCTATCATTAAAAGCAGGATAAAAAGTCATGAGACAAACCAACTACAGTATGTCCCTCAAATAATGGCCCAAACTTTGGGAGGTGATTCACATCAAACCAAGACAAAAGTTCTTCTGAAGAAATTCTGAAATATGGCTAGTTTTGGAGATACAGGCGATTAAAAAATTAAGGCGCTATCGTTACAAAGACGTCATATCTCGAAAAAATGATGACGTAAGTCGTGTCAGCTTAACTAATCACATTCGAAATAGTACCCAATACGCCTATTTAAGCTATGTTTATGTTCGACGAATGCAGCTTAGAGGTGATTTCTATGCTGGCCCTATAAAACCATTTGATTCATTCACAGTAAAAAATTATTACGTTACGACACCTGCCTATGAGGCACTCCGCCAATCATAAGCATTACTTAAATGGATGGTGATTTGCTAAACCGCCGCCACTTACATCATTATGTGTCGATATGACGTCAGTTGTGACGATGCCGCAGTAACTATGAGTTCGTATAGCTCCGAAATTATACGTAATTTTGAATTCCTTCAAAGGAACCATTTTTCTTTTTTTGTTTTGATGTATATAAACAACTCCCGAAGTTTGCATTACTTCAGGGACACCCTGTACAACCACAAAACAACATTATATCAACATTTTACTGATTACTGAGCTGAAACCAACAAACACTGATTAACAGTTAAACTAGATAGCAGAATAATAAACCAATATAATACTCATCAAAGACAGATAATAAATTTAAAAAAAAACAGGTTTCATAAACCAGTATTATGAAAACGTATTTCAAAATGGTTGAAGGTAATTTATAAAAGTACCTTAAGACAAAATATAGCTAGGACACATTCATCTTTTGCAATGTCGACACAATTGAGCTGACCAAGTAATTCACATTTAAGGCTGAATCCAAGTAAGTTTTCCCGCCTTTTTTCGTTCATTATTCAAATTTGAATGAAGTAAAACAGGAAATAACTTTTACAAGCTATAGTTCGTTTCGTACGTCAACTAAGAATATCATTACCTTTGAAGATATGTTAATAGAAACGTCGAAACTATGTCAATACACTTTTGGGACACGGGACTGTCAGAAAAATTGACATAGTTTCGAAGTTCTTGTTAAGATTTTTTAAAAGATAATGGTATTCATTATTGACATACGAAACAAACTATAGCTTGTGAAAGTTATTTCCTGTTTTACTTCTCTCAAATTTGAATAATTGACAAAAAACGAAAAAGGGCGGGGAAACTTACTTGGATTCAGCCTTAATGCGATATTTATAAGCTTCATTGAGTCTCCTTACTATGGACCATACCTATTTTGCTGAAAACCAATACAAAATACATAGCAGTCATGGATATGGTCAGAGTTGCCAAGTACGCTTTACGACAGTATTTTTTTAGAAGAGAAAATTATGAACTGTTCCCCAGCATGCTCCGTGTCCAACCAAATAGTAGTTACACGATCACGTGACATAATGTGAGAAGTTTTGTTAGAACGAATACACAAACGGCGTTTGACGTTAAAACGTCACTTTTTTTTTTTTAGGATTTCCTTGGCCAGGGGCCAGGATGATCCCCGGCCCTAATTTGTTTTGCTACACCTAAGTAGTCTACCTTAAAGTGTGTAAATACGAGATAAAATATTATATCGTAACCCTTTCCCTACGAAATTTTCCGTGCTCCACCCCAACCTACAGTTTATTGCTAGGGGTCAACTGACGTGTCCCTGGCGTCAACCATTCCATGGGAAATTACAACCACGTTCTCTTGAATTTAAGTAGAAATTAATTATATCTCGCATGAGCCTCTGAACTAGTAATGCTGAAGTAACGAAGTTACTCTAGATAAAAGTAAATCTTTACTCGTTATAAAAAGTAACACGTTAGCAAGTACCGCGTTTCGTGTGTTAGTGGTCGTACAAGTATTACGTGAGCACTTAAAGCGGATCCACGCTTTGCCTATTTTATCTGACAATTAGGAGGGATGGATCAGAGCAAAGTTTATTGAAGATACCCTCCAAAACATGTTAGTGCAGATTTAAAATTTAAACCGTTTTTGGGACTAGGGGAAAAAAATATAAGAAATCTGATCAGTTTTACGTAAGCACAAGGGATGCTGGTTTTACGTAAGCACAAGTCAGTCTAAAATGACTAAAAATGTGCTTGCGTAGTACTTCCCCTTATGTCACTTCTTACGACCCTAGATCGAATAATTGGGACTCTAATGTATATGGCAGTGGTTTTCAACGTATTTCACTCGGGCCCATCATAAAACCTTACACAAACGGCGAGTGACTCGGTCTTGCGCATGCGTAGCTTACCTTCTTCTTTTTTTTTTCAAATAAATATTGAGTGAAATCATTTTAATTATATTAGTCAGCAAAATAACGTTAACAATTCACGTCATTTCAACAGGTGTGCGGCGGCCAGGTTGAGAATCACTGCTTTATGTGTAAAGAAGCGTCTAAATCGCGGGATGAATTTGACAGCGAAGCCGGAAGGGAAGCAGAAGGAAACGAGGCGTGGTACATTCACAGCTCCTTGAACTATAAGTAACACCGACAAGCGCTTGTTCTGCAACTCCCAGCTTGGTCTGGTGGTTAATGTAGCGGGAAGCTGATCCAAAGGTTCCGGGATCGAATCCCAGCGTCGTTACTTTTACATATTTGTTTTTTGTTATAACAAATAGAGGCTACTGAAAGCAAGGATGTATATAAATAAACCAGGGCGTGCAAGGGGGGGGGGGGCATGGTGCATCAGAAGGAAGCTGGGAGGCGCGAGCCGCGGAGGTGTGGGGTAGAGAGAGGTTCAGCCCCCGGTTAGTGATGGGAATACGCAAAAGTACTGTTAACTCTCTACTCTCATTGTTTGCATGTGGGCTCTCCTTAAACCATCTTCGGATATCTTCGCTCATGATCGGTAACAACTACCGGCTTCGCTGTCAAATTTATCCAAGATTTAGCTGCCAGTAGCAATACTTGATGAGGTTCAGTGGACTGTTCGAAGTGTTGTGCACTGCGAGATAACACAAAGCACGAGATTTAATAGTATTGAAAGTAAACACAGCACTGAAACAAAGATTACTGGCTGCACTAACGGGAACTAATCTTACAGTGTAGGGAGGGTGTGTGTGAAACTGGACAACTTCAAAAAGAGCATGCTGGTTAGTTATTCAACTTTCTTTGCCACATGGAGGATAGTACTTTCAAATTGCATTGTCCTTTTAATCCCTGATTGTACATTCAAAATTTCACGCTCGTGAAAGAAACGGGTGAAGAACAATCCAGCACCTCACCTCTTCCGGATGTAAATCCATGTGTGAGAGTCCACCCAGACAAGAACTGTGAAAAAGAGACCTGCGGCTGCCGATGAAGCCAGCATGAAAGTCAGCCCATACCTGAAACAGGAATTAATACGTTAGAAACCACCGATATAGTTTTCATTATAATTCATTCATAATATTCTCATTTATTTTATTAGATTTCTAAATTATAAAGTAATAACAATTTGCATTATCTGCGTCGTTTCATTTATGAATTGAATATGTTCTGGTGTACAATTAACCTGCTGGAATTGAATTATCCCAAAGTAAACATTCCTAAATGTTCTCTCCCATTGTATGAACATATGTTACACAGAATACAATAAATCATATCATAAAAATTCTCAAAAACAAAACACTATGCCTCAAACTTGGCAATACTAAAGCCAAATTCTTACGAAACTCTCAAAAAGGCAAAGCCAAAAGGTTCAATCCCAGCGGCCGATCATCCTGACTGAGGTTTCTCCAGGGTTTTCCTTCTGTCACACCAGCCAAATGCCAGGATGGAACCTTCAACATAGGCTCTAGTCGACACCTTCCCCAATCCTTTTCCGGCCTGAGCCTTAGATGCTTAAAGGCCATATTAAAAAAAAACATCAGGAAAGCAGGTTTACAAAAATGGAGCAAACTTCTTAAGCAATTCGGAGATATTGAGCTAAATGCCTGGGAAATTACAAACAAGAAGAAATACTCTTTAAAGAAAAAATGAAATTGAAGACACCTTTTACACAAGCATAGTGTAAAGTAACGATCTCCAACAAAAGATGGCAGCACTATCTCCGTATATGTCTAATGTATTTTTATCGTTGCACGAAATTCCCTTGCTGCTCCTACAAATTCAAGCCTAGAGAGTTCAAACTTTCAGAGAAGAAAGTTCATAACCAATTCACGAATTCTATCCGTGCCGATTTTTTATTTTCTTCCTTCTTCATTGTTGAAATCGCTTGATTATTCTTGTGAATCTAAAAGCTATAACAATGAAGCTCTTTCAACAATGAAGAAAAACGAAAATAAAAAATCGGCATTGATCAAACTTTTGAATTGATTTATGAACTTTCTTCCCTGAAAGTTTGAACTCTCCAGGCTTGAATTTGTAGGAGCAGCATTGAAATTTCGTGCAACGATAAAAATATATTAGACATATACGGAGATAGTGCTGCCATCTTTTGTTGGTGATCGTTCCTTTCCATTAACCTTAAAGATAGTACATACATATTTTACACCAATATACTCACAATCCAAGATCACAGACGCTTTGAACTGCCTGTCGGTATTGTCTATGAAGAGGTCTGCACTCAAGAAGAGCTGCCAAGCCTGACACAAGTCGATCGGTCAGGTTCACAGAGGTGGTGAGCACATCCAAGTTCGGATGCAGCTTGTTTTGGTCGTAATGCTCCTCTGCGATGCGAGACACTTGCAGTAAACTGGACTTTACTCCATTCACGGCTGTTTGGCTATCCCTGAGGCGCTGAGTGAACGGGTTACTCTGAGCGTCATCACAGCGGATGTAGTACTCTAATATATCTCGTTGTAGCACGGCTGACACTTCTAGTTCCACATATGAATCCGGAGCTACACATAGATCTCCAAGCGCCTGAAACAGAAGGTGAAACATATGTAAAATTTCTAAATAAAAAGATGTATAGTCCATTCATTTAAATCATGATGACTTGAGATAAGAAAACTAACAGTTATCAAAGGGTAAGTATCTTAAAATCATGTTTTCCCACTAGGTACGTGTCCTGAATTTGGTTTGAGAAGGGATCCAAGGGCTTCCGGGGGGGGAGGGGTTGTGTCTGAGCATGAAATGTGTATTAAATATATATAATTACGCCTAAAGTTATATTATTTTTCCATAAAACGCTGAGTTTAGGGAGGTCCGAACCTTCCAGACCCACCCCTAAATACGTCGCAATATTCCCACTTCTTCCTTGTTACTGATAATGAGAGCACGCTATCTATTTTAACAAGCGCCATTGTTTTTATACTTCTTCTATCCTAGATTCAGGAATGAATAATTACATTGTTGTCATATCTATGCAGACCCTTCAGAAGTTGGTAGCGTTTTATACCAGGAGATAAATCTTCTCCAAGATGTGACGTTTAGCAACACAGTTGTCAATTACACACACACAAAAAAAACTAGTTTGTTATTTAAAATGACTAATACAGTGTCTAAGGGAGTCATCGTGACTCGGGCAGTAGCGCGTGTGACTGACTACCAATCGGGCAGTCTAGGTTCAAATCCCGACCAGAACACTGGAGCCTTTTTGTCGCAGTATTCCCATGCCTGGCGCTCTAAGATGCACTCAATCTCCTAACAAACTGAGTACTCGTCCTTGGTACTCCTAGGCACCTTGGGAAGGTAAAGGCGGTCGAGCGTGAAACTGACCACCCCACCTTACTTCGTACCGTAGGTCGAGAATATGTGGAGCGCTACCTCCATATTCTACATGCGTCGTTCAGGGCGCGTGCGTATCGCACAGCGGATAGCTTTACATTTAATACAGTGTGTGAGTGCACAAAAGACGAGAATCAATCAGCTATTGTGGGCAAAAATTATATAATCTTTTGTGTTCCAATGTGTTGTGCTAAGACACAGATTAGACCAGTGTTCGATTTGTAGCGGGGAATGCTTGAGATTTCCCCCCTCCCTGCAAAAATTTTACTGGATATTATAACAATATGGTCCATCTTGAATAAAGAAAAACAAAGGTTTCTGACAAGGCTGAATTGTTTAGTAAAAAAATAACGGTTTAGGAAGTATACCACTTCCTCCCTCAGACTACACCCTACAACTGAATACAGAAAAATTACTTAAGTAATAAAGAAAGGAGATCGTCTTTTCTCTCCACCAATCAGGGATCACTACTAATTAAAAGTTCAGTTTTCTTCCCCTAGGCTTTCACCTGTCAAATTTGATGAGCCACCAGATCACAAACAACTTTTAACTGATAATTGCCGGAAACACCTTCTTAATTTTTTTATTTTTTTTTATTTTCAAGAAAACCAAGTCCCTCGCTACACCGGCTTAAACAAAAGAGCTTAAAAATTCAATAAATATATTTATAAAGTTAAAACACCTTCTCACAAATTAAAAATACGTAGAATACAGAAGTAAATAAGAATTATAAACTAAAATAAAAAATAAATAAAAGTTATAAATATAAATAAATAAGTAAAAATTAATTAAATAAATAAAATTAAATAAAAATTAAAGCTCTCTTAGAAAATACTATAAGAATTGCTGGTTAGCGTCTTCATATTGTTCTCTTTTTCCTCCTCAGTTCTTCCTTTTTCAAAATGTCCTCCCACTCTTCATTAATACTATTGTCCACTGTTCCAGTTCATAGCCTTATCGCCTACCTCCCTTATCCTTTTCGCTTCTTTCCACTTTCTAACTAACTGCCTACATTCATGCTCCACTACTGTTGCCCCTTCCCAGTTAACTTCATGACCCGTTTCACTGACGTGATTGAAAATAGCATTAGTGTCTTTCCTTAATCTGACATCATCCTTATGTTGCTTTAAACGTTCTTGCAGCCTCTTCTTGGTTTCCCAAACATACACCATATCACACATCCCACACGGCACTTCATTTATAACCCCCATTTATCGCGTGTCCGCTGTCGATCTCATCTTCTTTCTTCTAATGATACCTAGTATCCTCCTGCCGCCCTCCCTGCATGTCTTAATCCCTTCCGTCATCAGAATTCTTCTGATCTTCTCTGTGATCGCCCCTGCACTTTCCATGCCGTGCCATCCTTTCCTCTTGTCTTCTTCTTCATCTTCCTCTCTCTTGTTTTCCTTCCTTTTCAACCTACTCCTCTTCCTGTCCTCGTCATCATAACCATTCTTTTTTTAGCTGCTCTCATAGCCTTTCTCCTTTTGATCTTCCTCCATATTTATCATACCAATCCTTTCTTCCATATTCGTAATGAAATTCAGTTTTGTTCCCTCGTCGACGTCACTTCTCTTATGGCAGTAAACGCCCGCTGCACAGTCCTTCTGGAACCACGACGTTACAAACTTCCCTTCCGCTGTTCTCGTTATTTTCATTTTTAAGAAGTTCAACACACCGTCTTCTTCCATTTCTCTCTCTCCAAAATAATTCTTTTTTTCTCATCATTCAACTCTCTAATAAAGTTCTCTAATTGCCTTCTAGAGCCTTTCCACACTCCAAAACAATCATCTACGTACCTACAAAACACCAGCAATTTATCATTACCTTTTGGTAAAACTGCTTTCTTCCATTCGTTCATCACTAAATCTGCTATTGCCGGGCTTATACACTGCTTAATCCGTCCTTCATTTTTACTATCCTGTCACTTATCTTGCAGAAACTATTGTCCCACAAAAGCCTTAACGCCTTCTTCATTCTATCCTTGTCCTAGTTCTCACTTCTCCTGTCTTTCATCACACTGTCCACTACTCTCAGATTTTCTTTTCTCTTGAGACTGGGAAACATACTTTTTACGTACACACTAAATATGACAGTTCTTTCTTTTCTTGTCCCTAACTCATCGAACAATCTCCTGCTTTCCTGATCTTCCCTCAGGGCTTCTGCGATCCTCTTAACATTCTTTCCCAAGCCTTTCATTAGATTTACTCTACCGTCCAACACAGGTCTTAGTTTGACTTCCTCCTTATGAATTTTGGGAAAACGTTCTATCTTCGGTATCCTTCCTTCACCATCAAGAAACCTTTCTTTTTGCCTTCCTCCATCACCTGTCTTATCATCTTATTCTCCTGTTCTTCTTCTTCCGCTACGTCCTCGTATGTGTTATCATTCAACTACCTAAGCTTCTCTTCCACCCTTGAACCACACCTTTTCCATCACCACTACTGCACTTCCCTTATCCGCTTGTTCTGTTACTACATCTTTCCTATTTTTTATTCGTAAATCTTCTACGTCGTTTTCACTACGATTACGTTTATTCATTCTCGGAATATTCTTCATTAGTTTAACCACTTTTGTTCTCACTTTCTTCTATCTGTTGCAAAGCTTCCTCCACCCCATAAACAAATTCTATGTCCGTCTTGCCTTTTCCTACCTTAAATTTGTATCCTAGGCTTAAAAAATATTATTATTCTTTCGTGATCTCGGTCCTACCAATAACCATTATCTTCTTCTTGGTGTCTCCGCTCTCTTCTTCCTTCCACCCTAGTCTTGCTTCTTTTTCATTCAGACTCTTCCGCTCTTCCTCCCTGACATTTCCTTCCCAACGTTGCAGACTCTCCATTGTCCACTTCCTGACAAACACACTTAGATCTTCTTCATAACGGCTCTTATTCCTCTCATTGCGCTCTCTCAATATCTTCAATTCTTCTTTCTTCCTTTTGATCACATTCCACACCAGTGATCCACATCCTACAGCAGTTTTAGCAAACGGTAATGATAAATTGCTGGTGTTTTGTAGGCACGTAGATGATTGTTTTGGAGCGTGGAAAGGCACTAAAAGGCAATTGGAGAACTTTATTAGAGAGTTGAATGATGAGGAAAAGGGAATTATTTTGGAGAGAGAGAAATGGAAGAAGGCGGTGTATTGAACTTCTTAGATATAAAAATAACGAGAACAGCGGAAGGCAAGTTTGTAACGTCGTGGTTCCAGAAGGACTGTGCAGCGGGCGTTTACTGCCATAAGAGAAGTGACGTCGACGAGGAAACTGAATTTCATTACGAATATGGAAGAAGGGATTGGTATGATAAATATGGAGGAAGATCAAAAGGAGAAAGTCTATGAGAGCAGCTAAAAGGGAATGGTTACGCTGAAGAGGACAAAAAGAGGAGTTGGTTGAAAAGGAAGGAAAACGAGAGAGAGGAAGAGGAAGAAGAAGAAGACAAGAAGAAAGGATGGAAGGCATTGAAAGAGCAGGGGCGATCACAGACAAGATCAGAAGAATTCTGAAGAGGGAAGGGATTAAGACATGCAGGAAGAGCGGTATGAGGATACTAGATACCATTAGAAGAAAGAAGATGAGATCGACAACGGACACGCGATAAAGGGGGTTATATATGAAGTGCCGTGTGGGATGTGTGATATGGTGTATGTCTGGGAAACCAAGAAGAGGCTGCAAGAACGTTTAAAGCCACATAAGGATGATGCCAGATTAAGGAGAGACACTAATGTTATTCTCAAGCACGTCAGTGAAACGGGTCATGAAGTTAACTGGGAATGGGCAACAGTAGTGGAGCATGAATGTAGGCAATTAGAAAGTGGAAAGAAGCGAAAAGGATAAGGGAGGTAGCCGATAAGGCTATGAACTGGAACAGTGGATATGAATACCGCACCTTACTAAATATTCTCCCTCACCGGAAACTAAAGAAATCGAACACTGGATTAGACTGTTCTTGCACCTCCGTGCTACTAGGCGATTAGCCAACAAACTCTCTTTAGTTGCAGGAACAAGATGTCCTGTAGAAAGATGGCCGTTCCTTTGTTCATTTTCCCACGCGACCGGCATTGAATTCCCGACACCACTCTCTCATATGATGTACGCTCATCACCTTTGGCCAACAAACAGCTTAAAATTCGTGATGAATTTCGATTGAACACGTCTCTCTTTTGGCCACAAAAACCGAATGACCTATTGAACTTCGTCTTGTGTTTCATTCACACGGTGCCATCTAGCAGCCAAGAACTGAATTTCATCTCAACTCAAGAAACAGTTCAATATCTGGAATACAAGATCACCTATTAATTAGGGAAGGTTACTTTTTGACTTTCCTATTTGGAATACCAATTACGAAATGTTATCACGGAAAAGATTTCCGACTGCCGAGACTGTACTTCAATACAGTAAGCCCCCAATTAAACGAACCTGGATACCATGGGCAAAATATGATATATTAACGTTGGTGTCACCTAGTATGTAAAATTAATATGGTAGCAAAGAAGCGGCTGAGTGTGCTATGTTGACGATGAAAATTAAGAAAAACTACATTTAGAAAAAAAAAGTCGACCCTGTCATTCCGATACTTTCATCCAGTTTAATCGTTTATAGAGTAATTTCTACCTTGAAAGTAGTCGGTCTGAGCAGTAAGCATGGGCGACCACAGATTTTTTTCAGGGAGAGGCAAAAGTTGAGAAGGGGTACTGTGGCTTCAAACCCAAACAAAATCATGCGTAAAACAATTTCTTTTTAAATCACTATTTCCATCTCATACTATGTCGATGTATGGCTCTGCACTCTTGTACTAATAACGTTTCTCAAACTAATTCTGAAATTAGCTCAGAAGTTAGTATTTTTTAATTATTGTTTCTTTTTAATAGAACCATAGACTAAATATAAATAATACGACAGACTTATCCCGCCTACGTATTTTCGTCTGCGCTATGCAGCACGTGATTTTCAATCTTGCCACTAGGTGACTCTGGCGACTACCTTCAGTCGCTGGTTATTTCCAGTAGTAACTACCAGAGCCACCAAACGGCAGGATTCAAAATCACGTGCTCTTAAGCAAAAAGAAAAAAAACATCAATTTTAGCGCAGACGAAAACAGGTAAGCGGTAGACGTCTGTCTAATTATTTAGTCCATAATGCAATTGACTTCACACATAATTGACTTCATCTTTGCAAATTGATGAAACCGTTCCTAGTTTAAGTTGGACTTAAACAGTGGAACGATGATTTCTCATTTTGGTCTTGAATATCTGGTTTTATAGTCAGATTTTATATATAAGAATTTTCTTGCAACTCAGCCTTGAAACCTGAATTTAAGAACTATATAAAGTGAATTCTAACTAATTATATATTTCCTCTCTTTGCATTGTCAGCAATTAAATGCTTAAAATATTTTCCAAAAGACGGGATATTTCCTGTCAGACTGGTATTCTAAACTACAAACAGGGATTCTGCCAGACCCCGTACTTTCTCGAGCACACACCTCCAACTTCAAAGTAACAAAAAAAAAAAAAACCTGCAAAATTCCACCTACCCCAACTTTGACTTTACACCTGCCTAAACTGAAAATACTGGCAGAATTCGCTAGGAAAACCTTGGCAGTTGGCAAAGTTTTATAGTTACGAAAATCAGAAGGCCACTGTTATCGGACAAATAACAGAAATATAAATTCATTTTCTTACATAAAATGAATATATGAAAAAATTACAGCCAGCTTTGAAATCCAGGGAGCCTTAAAGAACTAAACATAATTCAATGGAAAGCTGCCGATAACAAAATAAAGAATTTTCTTCCACAAAAATACTAACAAAAGAGTAATTAGGATGAAGCCTAGCGTAACTCTGTTTCTGTCGTGAAATAAAGCAGGTAAGCAAGGAAACAAGATCAAGAAAGACAAATCAAAAAACAAGAGTGAAACAAAGAAAGTAAGAATAGGAAAACAGAAAAGAAGAAACTAACATCGAAAGAAAGAAGATAAGACAGAAGGGAGAAGAAAGAAAGAAAAGAAGAAAAGAAAGAAATGTAAAGAAAGGAGGAAGAAAGACAAAGAAATATGGAAAGAGAAAAGGAAGAAAGGAAAATAAATGATACAAAGTAAAACAAAGAAGGAAAGATATAAAGAAAAAGAAAGAAACGAGGAGAAAGAAGAATAGAAAGAAAGAAATGTGAAGAAAGGAGGAAGAATGACAAAGAAAGATGGAAAGAGAAGGAAAATAAATGATAGAAAGTAAAAGTAAGAAGGAAAGATATAAAGAAAAAGAAAGAAATGAGAGGGAAAGAAAGGAGAAAAAAGAAGAAAAGAAAAGAAAAAAGAAATGTAAAGAAAGAAGAAAGGAAGACAAAGAAAGATGGAAAGAGAAAAAGGAAGAAAGGAAAATAAATGATACAAAGTAAAAGTAAGAAGGAAAGATATAAAGGAAACGAATGGGAAAGAGAGGAGGAAAAAGAAGGAAAGGAAAGAAAGAAGGCAGGAAAAGACGGAAAGAAACAAAAAAGTCCAGAAATGATAGAAGAAAGAAGGGAGGAAAAAGAAAGAAAGGGAGGAAGAACGGAGTAAAGAAAAATAAAGAAAGAATGAAAGGAAGGAAAGAAAGAAGTTAAAAAGAAACAGAAAAATACTACCAAACAAGAAACACTGAAAGAATGAAAAAAGTTCACAAGCAAGAAACAAAGAGAAAGCAAAAGAAACCAATGCAGAAACGAAACGAAGTTGAACAAGAAAGAAAATAAAGAAAAGAAATAAAGGAAACTAAAACAAACCAAAAAGGAAATAAAGTAAGGAAAAGAGAAACAATGATAGAAGAAAAAATATGAAAGCTGGAAAGAAGAAAAAGGAAAAGTTAACAAATAAAAAAGGACAAAAGAAAAAAGCAAGGAAGAAAGAGAAAAGGAAGCAGCAAGAAAGTAGAAATTAGAAAAAAAAAAGATTCGTGTAAAACATGTTGTAGCTTTTTGAAGGTTACTTACTATTCCTTATATATCTGTCCGGAAGTTTTCACACGCAAACTGTTATTTCTTTTGTTTTTTTTTCTGATTTATGATACACATCACATTATACTTACCACTGAAGAAGCCAAATACAGAGAAGCGAGCAACCACGATATAATCACTGCAAACAGCCCAAACACTGAGAACCTACAAACAGAAATAAACAAATCAAACTATCAGAAACTCACACATTAGCAACTTTTGGCAATTCATTCTTACCAACTTCAAAGAACTTTATAATCAAATTTAATTTATTGATATTGTCATCACACAACAGCCACAAACGACCAACTTTACCACATCACAATATTAGTTCAACAATTTTCAAAATTACAATAATACAAATTAATATACATAGATACTTTAAACAACAAAAGCCATATAACAACACCATTTTCGTACTCACATACAGGATAGCGTCCGAACTTACTGACGTTTTAAATTCGAATTGGCTCAATCTTTGATGTTCTAATGGAATGGGTTGATTGAATTGTTATTAACGTCCTAAACGAGCTGGTAAGCTTCTAAAGACGGGACCTGGGCTCCGAACCACTTGCGTCGCCCACCGGGAATCTCACCCGGGTTCCCTTGATTATAAGGTAGCGAGCGTTACCACTCACGCACAGGGGATACGTAATGGAATGGGGAAATGATGCTATTTTAACACACTCAGTTGCAACGAATTATTATACTGTGTGTCATCGGAGCTCTTTCCTTTTCTACTACGAAACAAAATTTGTGAGTGAAGTCGATTTAGAACAATGACCTCTATCTAAAAGCGATACTGGACTGACTGCTCCCATTGAAAATTCCATGAAGCCAGGGAACGGAGAGGACACTTAATCTCGTTTGCCTACTTCTAGTCTGAACCAATACGGACCAAATTTTCGGTTCTAACTCAGTTTTTACGCTTGATTTCATTGTGTGGCCCGCCTTTTGATTTATGCCTTAATTCTTGCACCAAAAAAAAAAAAACGTAGATATTATGTGTAGTAAAATAAATAAATCGCAGCCATATTCAATCTACTATTGGATGAGGCCTCTCCCCGGAGGGAGGAGTCTACTGCTCCCACACTGACCAGACGGGTTGGGAGAGGAGAACTTAAGCTCACACTGTAATCGTCACTATCTTTTTTATTCATAGCAGCTCCCCCCCCCCCAATTGCATCACGATGCTGGGTGGGCACCGTTCCAGTATATCCACACACCTTGGAACAAAAATCCTTGGCAGCGCCGGGAATCGAACCCGGGACCCCTCAATCCGTAGTATTTTCTATTATATGTAGAGTACGATATACTATTATATGAATAACTCAGGAATTAAGACTTAAATCAAAGAACGGACCGCACAGCGATAAGAAGCATACAAAACTGAACATTTGGTCCATATTGGGTTAGGCTGGAAGTGGACAAACGAATTTAAATACTTGTTCTGGCGTCTATCTATCTTTCGACACTAAGCAGTCACTCCAGTATCGCTACGTAGAATTCTATGATTTAGACTGTCGTTTTAACATGGACAGTATCTCACCAGAGTAAATAATCCAGGAATTAGCAACCGAAGACCTTGTTCAAGTATTCTAATACATAATTTACACGTGTATGTCAAAGTTCTAATGTCTTCCAGTTTCCGGATGGTGAACGAGTTTGTCCCATGATTTTGTTCAAAAATTTGGTTCAGAAATTATTTGCTAGTGCAGGGAGCCCTTAACGAACATTTAAGAGGGCTCCTATCTCCAGCCCCCACATTTTTAACATTTTTCAAAAACTAAGAGTACTATCAAAAATATAAATTCATAGCGCACTAGAACTTACAAATTACTATGAAATACAATGGACAGCGATCTCTAAATCTTGTCCATTGATGAGTGCTCATTCAATTAAATAATGATGTCATAATCTTAGAAAACGTATCACACATTAATGGACAAGATCTCGAGATCGCTGTCCACTGCATTTCATAGTATTTTGTAAGTTCTAGAGCGCTATGAATTTATATTTTTGATAATACTCTTAGTTTTCGAAATATTTTGAAAAATGTTAAAAATGGGAGGGTTGGAGCGAGGAGCCCTCTTAACTAGCCCGACTTGGATCGCTAGCGCTGTGAAGAAATCACCGATATTGTGGTGTAAAAAGAGTTGACCACATCTAAAGTTCATCCCTGTACTGAGCCTTATCTGAACGTTTTCAACTCTCCTGATCTTTGAAGCAGATATATTACACCAGAATTACTGTGACATAGTGTAATTTATGCCTAATCATAAACTTTATTATTTCTATTTCTCATTTATTGGACTTACACAGAATGCACAAGAAAATCCAAATTATTTCACCTGATACGATATGGAATGAAAGCATCCAATGTAATAATGATTACATATACAGATATAACATCTAAAAAAAATGCAATTGAAAACATAAACTGACATAATGATAATTCATAAAAGAAAAAAAAAATACTCATAAATTTCCCATATACTTGACTAAACTTCTAATAGATATCTCATAAAGTGCTTGAACAT
The DNA here is from genome assembly GCA_022664845.1 of Lepisma saccharinum. Lineage (NCBI taxonomy): Eukaryota > Metazoa > Arthropoda > Insecta > Zygentoma > Lepismatidae > Lepisma > Lepisma saccharinum. The sequence goes on along the minus strand of JAGDQP010004985.1, from coordinate 10,155 downwards.
TAATTAATTAATTGATCTCAAATGACATTTTATTTCAACAACAATACTGATTAATTTCTTACTAATTAAGTTCATCCTCAAGTATGATTCTTAACTTTTTAATCAAATTAGGCATACTGTCTCCAAAGAGGTCTATTTTATCGTATACATTATTGACAATCTTGGTATTTCTCTGAATTTGGGGACAATTCGTACTTTGGTGATAATATTTCCTTGTATTATACTCCGGAATTTTTAGATAAATGAAACCAATCATATTCATTGAACCACATGTAAGACAGAATGAAAATAATTTACATCAAATATCAATCTACGATCTTTTAGTTTTAACAAAACTAATTCTTTTCTCCATTGCTAAAAGATAAACTTAAATTTCCAACGAAACAAAGCAAAAATTTGTCTTTGATATCTTCAATTTTGTTAATCACAGTTTTCATACTAATATTGTTCCATATAACACTTCCATATTGAAGGCGACATCTAACTAAGACACAATTTTACAGATAATTACATTGTTAGTCTCGAGATACTCGCTTTAATAAACTTTAATATCTGCGTGCCTTAGACAATATAACTTCTAGGTGTTTTGAAAAATTAAGTTTAGAATCAATATGAACACCCAAGATATTTTACTAGATATCAGTTGATTATTTATAGTGCAAGGATAAACGGAAGAATTGGTTTCCCTAGTTATACTCATTCCAAAAGTTTTATCAAGATTCAATGACATGAAATTCTGCAGAGACCATAAAAGGGCTCTGTTGACATTATTTTGCAAAACTAAATTGTCATTTTCATTTTCAAATTCTTTGAAGATATTAACATTGTCAGCAAATAATAATGCTTCAGAATCAAAATGTAGATCATTTATCCATATTATAAACACCAATGGTCTCAAGTTAGAACCCTGAGGAACACCCAATATTGGACTATAAATGGATTACAGCCTATTATTATTATATATGACCATGAACTTCATCTCAGTAATGTATGACTGAAACTAAGTAATCAATTCATTTGAAAAAACCAAAACTACGCAATTTATTTAGAAGTAACCAATGCAGAATCTTATCAAAAGCCTTCTGAAAATCCAAGTAAACAATATACATCTGACCTCACTGCTGAACTAGAGGACAAAAATCTTGCTAACATAGATGCTAAGTTAGTAGTGGTTGAACATTTTTGTACAAAGCCTAATTGCTGTGGAGAAATCAAATGTTGAATTTGTTTATAAACACATTTGTACACGTTTTTTTTTTTTTTTTTTTAATCTTAGGAATAACAATAACTATTGAATTTAGTCTATAATCTTCAATTTTTTAACCATCGTTTGTAGGGATGGGACATACTAAAAGTATTTTTCAAGTCTCTTTTATTACAAGTATAGGAATTGCATCTAATCCCAAAGATATTTTTTGTACAAATAATAATAATAATAATAATAAAAATATTTATTTTTTAGTCCTTAGGAGCATAAGCATTATCTTCACGACTTTATCAGTTTCCTCACATCCTCTACACAGAAAAAAAAAACTATCATTGAAACAAAAACAAAACACAGGCACCTCTGTCTAATGGACAAAAAACACGACACTTTTCCCCTCGAAGACACTTTATTATCGTCGTTTTCCCCCTACAGCAGTCAGTCACATTTAGTAAATTGCGTTTACACATGTCACGCACAAACCCTTGCGTCTAAAAAACACGAAGTTACACGCATTTCCTGTTGTACATAGCAAAGTTGATTCATTTGAAACAGAGGGTCAGCTAGTACGGTACTGTTCGTGTGTATTCAGACATTTTTTTCCTCGTCAATGGCCCGTTCTTTTCATTTACTTTTGAATGTTATTGATGTGCTATGGTATGAAATTTCATTATTGTGCCAAATGTCCATCAAAACTTGTAACGTTTTTTTTTTTAGTATTATTTAACCCTTATAAGGCGAATGACGACGAAGTAAGACATGGAATTAATCCTATTTTAATAAAATGGTGTCATAACTCCACGTTACGATTCTGAATAAGCATTCTTCAGGATGTTGCCTAATAACACGGACAAAACCGCCTCACGAGTTTCCTGACATGAAAATAAATATAATAAAAAGGTACAGACCATCGAGGGTTCATAAATCCTTCGTTCTGACGCTATAGGTTGCCGAAAGCGTGGGAAAATGAACTTTTAGAGCTCGATATCTTTCAACATCATTAACAGCAGAACTGAGGCGGCGTAGTACCCTCAAAGACCTGCTCTACCCAAAATTGCATATTTCAAAATTATGTAATGGGTGCACAAAAGATTCCCCAAAGGAAGTAAAGGATTTTCAGAAATTCTCTGAAGTAAAGGTGGGTCGAAATAAATATTAATGGGGCTACCTACCACTTCCAGCAAGTAACAATAATTCGTCTTACGGCAAATCGAAAACTGAAACAGATTTCCTTTGCGGATATTTTTTAATACGCAAAACAAGAAGTAAAAAAACTACATACATTTCAACGAACGTTTGCCGTACTTTAAAGAGACTTGTCACTGTCCGGTTAGATGTCAGGAATAATTTAGCATCTACACTCATAAGCAAAGTCTTCTTACTCATGTTTATTTCCCCCTCACATTTACTCCAGAGAATATCTGGAGAATAAGCTACTTCTTTTGGGGAATCCCTTGCGCATCCATTGCACAATTTTGGAATATGCAGTTGTCGATAGAGCAGGTTTGAAGTCTTTGAGGGCACCATGCTACTCTAGACAGGCGGGTCTCACGTCAATTTGGATGTATTTGTGCACCCACGATGCTCTACACTTCTTTTCTTATTTTCATGTCAGGAATCTTGTGAAGTAGGTTTGTCGGTGTTGATTTGAAACACCCTGTATACATGTGATGTCAACACGAAAAGGAGACGTCGCCATCTAGTTCGAAATATGAGAACGGAAAATGTAAAGACACATGACCGCACCTACTTTCCACGAACCCATACTCATTAATTTAAGATAGTCTACGAAAAATGCAAGAAAGGAATTATTAATAATAAATATGAACATATAAAAATATATTTTGAAAGAAAAAATCTTGCCCCCGCCGGGATTCGAACATGGGTTTTTATTCAGTAATCCAACGTCTTACCAGTGCACCACGCTACGACCTTGCAAACGGGCCCTTGTATTTACCGTGCACGTATTACGTAATAAGCCAGTAGTGACGCGTCCAAGATGGCGGCCTTCATTATATTCCGAACTAGACAGTCTCCTGGGAATTAGGGTTTTCATATTACGTGGGGACTGGGGAGTACAGTACAGAAGTGCTTTATAAATGTAACGTTTTATTTTTAAAATAAGTTCTCATACGAATTAAAAGGGTGCAATGAATTGACAAGTCTCTTGGTTTATGAAACACAAAATACAACGTACCGTAGTTGTTTTACCAACGATAGGAAAATGCAACCTACATCTGCTGTGTTCTACAGTCCACATATATTGCTGGCAGTCTGTTATCTAGGATTATAGATCTATCCAAAACATAATTCCCATTTGAATTTTTTGTCAAAATGGCCAATATTGGACATTTTCCTTGGTCTCTACTGAACATATTCACGTAAGCCTCCCCTTTTCCTTTCGCTTAAGGAATGTTTTAAAAAACCACACACAGTCTCGTGTATAATATTAACAGCATAATTCTGACTTTTCATCTTTCCAATTAACCTAATAAATACTTTTAAATCTTGCCTGCTTATAAAAACAGCAGAAAATTGCAGTGACAAAAAGTAATGAACAAAGAATGAGCGATTCCACGCGCCACGAACTGACATTCAGAATACACTTTTCGAAAACTGCCCAAAGTACTGCATTCCTATTCAACCGTTCAACGCCATCTTCAGGCTTTTGATTATGTGTTCAAACTGGGCATGGATCTAAATAGTGGATACAGATCTACTTCTAGCGACCCGAAATTGAAGCCAGCACAAGCCATGAGTACCTGATTAAAAAAAGAACTGAACATCACGTTCCGTACAATACCATAATATATTTAAAATATCCCAATCTTCTTCCTCTCTTCCTTAACTAGATCTTCATCCAATCTTTGCTTCCACACACACCCAGGCATAGGCCAACCAATAAGACACAAGTAAATCCCAATTCACTACGCAAGATTAATCGCAAACCAGCGTCAAGCTGACCCAGCTTTATTGTATTGGGCCAGTCGATCCGTCTCCCGTATCTACTAAATCCATGAAAATGGGTACGCCGCGAGCTGGAACAACATGAAAAGCAGTATATGGACTAGTGCAATGCTCTATTGACCCGCTACAGAAAGGAGCCATATTTGGACAGAATGGTGACGGGACTGAGATGTAATAATGGAAGGTGGTCGTCAAGGCAGGCGCGTATCCAGAATTTCGTTTCGGAGGGAGGTCCATCACTTTCTTGCGGGAATCCATACCTTGTATGTATACGAAATGCACTAATTTTATGAAGAATTCGGAATTTCGGAGAGAGTCTGGACCCTCTGGCTACGCCACTGCGTACAGGGAGAAGTTCAAGAATTTGTCACATGTACAACTACACTTCCACTACCCTCCGTACTTACTCACTGCACTCTTTACAGCTTCCATCATTAGAAAAGAGAAGGTACTTCAGTTTTCCGCATAGAAATGGGACTGTTCTAATAGTAACATTGCTCCTGTGTATACCCATATTAGTGTGTACTGTGCTGTCATCTGGTGATACCTTTTGGAAATACTCAAGCCTATTCATTATTATCCCCCACCAGACTGAAACCTATGTACTGACTTTTTCCTTCGTATTATTTAGAAAAAGTTATTTTCAATTCTTTTGCATATTCAATGAAAATCATTCTTAAGTATGTTCTGATCAGTAAATAAAGAAGTTGACAGACACTAACGTCGCGAAATATGTCAAAAATTCTTTTTGTTAAAATATTCTTGGAGTACGAAAGTTGACATTTTCACCAGTACAATTACTGAAGATTTCAATATAAATAGTTTCCTGATTCCCTGACTATTTTCGGGGAAATGGTGATATATTTTTTATTTTTTACAGTGTGCCTCTTAAAATAATTTTCTTATGGCTCAGTAACTCTCAAAAATAAATCTTCTTACAAAAAGCATTTCCTTTTACAGTAAGTATTTACTAAAAGATCTATTTGATGAACGCAAAGGAAGAGATGCCATTATATTAATAGAATAATAATAAAGAAGTTCGTGGCTCAAAAGAGGGTTCCATCAATTGTAAGACTTCTATTAATTTTCCCCCAAAGCCACTTTCAATAACGAGATAACAATACAAGTTCTTAACACAAGGAAACTTAGTTGTAACTTAGGATACAAAAGTAACTCGTATTGGTTTGATGAAATTATATTTTTATAAATAGGAAATATTATCATACGAATGAACAGCGTAGGAGGGAGGGGGGGGGGAGAATTTCTAAGACTATTAGAGTAGCAGAGTAGTTTACTGACATGAACGCATGGACTCGTAAACACAAAGAAACACCCTATCTTTTATTCTCTTTCGCTTTTTGCTTTGTGAGTAATTCGACTCCAATTCAGAGGTTCAATCAGATACGATTCGGTAGATGACTTTCTGCATAGAGAAAAGACATTTAAAAAAAATACTATTATTAATATGCAACGAATTAAACAAAGAAAAAAAAATGAAGCTCTCACGAAAGAAACAAATTACAAATGTTACAGCCATACGATAGAACAGAGACAGCGTAAAGCTGTTTTCTGGGTGAGGGGAGTGAAGCCAAGACATGAAAGGGATGAGACACTTCCACCACATTGACTGGCCCTATATTTAGAGGCCCTCTATACCGAGTATTGCCTTCTCATTCTTTCTTATGGGAAGTTATTAATGTCAGATGAAACCTCCAAAATAGCTATCGTTGTTCGAAAAGACAGCTGTTTCGCAGAGAACTGACAAATGTAGAATGCTTGAAAATGCCCACGACAGAAATATGCGTTTCAAAAAGGTCACCGGCTGATCCGCAGTACTCGGTATAGAGGGACTTTAATAGGGGGGGGGGGGGCACACAATATGGACTGTAAATTTGGCTTCATGTGACGTCATCAAAGCAGTCTCTATTATATTCCTAACTCTATGGATACAGCTGAAAACACTGAGCTCTATATAACGGTACTGGAGTGATCTGCTGGAGTCTTAAACTACTATGAACCAAATTTTAAGTTGTCAGTTTTTTTACGCTCGTTATCGATGTACGGCCTTTTTTAACATTTATCTCTTAATTCGTGAGTTATGTCCATACTGAATTGTGTATATAATAGTAGATGCTTTCAAGAATATATACTTTTTTTGTTGTAAGAATTAATATAAATAAAAAACGGCGAGAAAAGGTTAGTTAGAACTTAAAAGTTTTGTCCATATTGATTTAGACTGGATGTGGACGTTCGAGAATAACTCTCTCTTCCGTTCAGGTATTTATTAAAATTTTTATGGCATCGATCAGTCCAGTATTTTAGATAAGGGTCAATGGTTGAAAACGATAGCTGGAAGTAGCTGAAAGGTAGTGTTTGGAGTTTAAAAATGTAATTTTAATAAGTGCTTGAGGTAATAGTTTATATATACAATAAATATCGTAATCTGATTTTTTAATACAATAGTTATTTCCTCAATACAAACAGAGAATGTGGCACCAGATGCACTATTTACATACGTACAACCTTTCCTAGAGTGTATAGGTTCAGAAAAAAAGGAAGGATTTCCTCATTTAGGCTGATTGATGTATTAATTAGTTAGATTTTCTGATAGTTAAAACACGTAATTGTACCGCAGATAAACTGTCTTCCCATTTCAACCACCATTCCACATAGGTAATCGGATTATCTTGGTAATGTATACGGTCTTTTTTTTTTTTTTGTGCGCGCGTATGTGTGTGCGTGTGTGTGTATGTCAGATCTGTACATTATTTGTTAGGCAAAATCGCACGTTTTCCATCCATTATCTTGGTAATCGATTTTCAGAGACACACACAAATACATGTCATCGTAGCAAAAAAAAAAAAAAAGCACCCTGCGAATTATCAATATTTGGCACCCGAACAAAATATAATTGAGTGTTTGTATAACATTGTTTCCGAAAAAAATATACAGTCAATCATCGTTTTAACGGACAGTTCGGAAGACTGATATGGACTCCATCTAGTAAGTACATTCTGTATAGTTTTTAACAGAGCTGATAGTACTAAAGAAAACTCCATTTAGAGAGACACCGTTGACATAGGCGTTTTGATTATATCTTCCAGCCTACTCGTTCAAAACAACCTTCTAGCTACTGGACGCGCTATAGCTTAAGGAGCTCGCAAGTTCATCGCAGCAGTAACAAATGTTTACCACTGAACCCTATACTAGGAAAGATCAAACCAGTTTTCATCACGAACACTTATATCTCAAACATCCCTTCTAATGTTGCCCTTCGTATGGTATTCCCAACGGCCTCTTTACCTTTGGATTTTCAACAATAATGGAATATAATGTTGAACCTCCTCCCACTTGACCTACAGGGCCTGACTATCTTAGTGGTTGTGATTTTATTATTCTTACAATATCGTGGGGGGATCATACAGTGTGTGAAATTCTTCATAATTCTCCAGTCATCCTGTTTCCTAAATTAAAATTAAAGCTGAAAAGAACCCATTTTACTGATATGGAGATTCAAACAGTCCCGACCCAGTTCCTTCATGTTGATCCAAAGAAGGACTGCCAGAATTGCTTTCAAGAACGAACTATACCTACACTGCAACAATTGCGTAGATGCAGGATGACTGTATTTTGAATAGTATGTAATAAACAATTGATTATTCGCTGAGAAAGCGCTTTCTTCTGTAAGTAATCCTGAATATTATGACACACGCTTTATACTTAGAAATAAAAAGAGGATGTACTGGATTTTACTGGCAATGAGATACAGTCGCATGTTAAAAGTTACATTACGAATGTTCGATCATAATTAATGTAGTCGTATGCATACAGGTTGCGAATTCACATACAACGCGTCCTTCAAGCTCCTGGATACAGCGACACACGGCTGTTTCCTCAGAGAAAGAAGTCTGTTGCCATTACGGCGGGAGATCGAGCTGGCCAGTCAATGCCTTCAAAATAAGAAATCAAACGGCTTAGAAACTATCCCTTGAAGAGCATTCCTTGCTTACCTCTGCGGTGTAGCACCGGTCCTTGAAACCAAATGCTTTCACGATCCCCTTTTGCGCACGGCACTTCTATCGCGCGACATAAAGTCAGCAAAAGCCGTCCGTTCTGTAAAACAATGCAAGTTAATTTGTGTTTTTATGCACTTCCATCCAAAGTACGTATAAAGAGAGACAGAGCTTCCATCGACGTTTTCTTCATCCGCGGTCTGAAAAACAAGCCGCTGTGTTCTACAGAAAGTGAGGCGTTTGTTTATGTAAATAATGTGCTTGTATTTTTCAATCGAATGCTGCCAGGCGTTCTTAAGTCCAGTTGATCAGAAGTTTCTCTATCGCATGCAAAAAGAGCGCGCTGGCCACGCGTTATCTCTCTACCTTTTCCCCACCTACACACGCGACATGCCGGTACGTGCACAAAACATACAGAAGAAAACGCGTTGCAGCCTGACTTCTTGTCGCGCGAGAGAAATGCCGTGCATAAAGAATTGGATGAGTGTTTTGCGATCGGAATTTGAAAACGGAATGTGTAAAGATACACAACCTAACCCATGGTCACTAATCTAACCTACGAAAAATGCAGGAAAACCTAATATTAATAATAAATTTAAACATAAAGAAATGTATTTTGAAAGGAAGAAAAAACGAAAAAAAAAATTCTCCCGTTAGGATTCGAACCCAAGTCTTTTTAATCAGCAAGCCGACACCTTATCCACTGTGATCTAGGAACTTTGTTGACAGTGTACGTGTATTGCGTGTGGTTTATATATCGCGTGTGGATGACACGGCCTCGCTTCATATTCCGATCATGAGATTCTGTACAGAACTGTCGGTGAGACAACGAGTTTGCAGTCAGTTGTCAACAAACACTATCCGGAACTAATAAATTCAAGACGCATAAAAATAAAAAAATCCCTTCACAGCGAGAAAATAACAGAGTAGTGCGGTGTTTTTGCATTTGAGGTGTTTATTTGATATCACAAAACAGTACACTAGAATTGATAAATAAAAAAAACTGAACCTAGTTCTAAAAGTACAAACTGATTTAGAATGACTACTTACGTGATAAGAGCACATCGCGAGTGACGAGCAACTCCAAACAATAAGATGATACAGAATAACAGGAGCAAACTCAAAAGGGCCATGGTCACGGGCCATCTGTAAAAAAAAGAAGACAGGGAAAATCAAATGGGGTACATATAAATATATGCAGTCAAGACTGATAGAGAACACATCCACATTTTGTTACGGGGGAAGGCAGGTAAAAGGAAATTAAGGCTTAATCCAAGAAGCTTTTCCCGCCTTTTTCGTTTTACGTCAATCATTCAAAATCTCGTGCAGGCAAACAAAATTTAACTTTCACAGACCAAAGATCTTCAATAATGAGTTCAATTAGCTTTAAGGAAATGTTAGTAATAACTGCAGGATTGTGTGCAGGCACTTTTGGGACCAAAAGTGCCTGCACACAATCCTGAGATTACTAGTAGTATTTCTGTAAAAACTAATTGTACTCATTATTGAAGTACGAAACGAACTTTGGTCCGTGAAAGTTAAATATTGTTTACCTGCACTGAACTTTGAATGATTGACGTGAAACGAAAATGACGGGAAAACCCACTTGGATTGAGCCTTAAAAAGTAAGGCCGTTTAATAATTTACATCTCAGAGAATTAGAATTACCTTGTTTAAAGGATTATATATAATCGGCGCCCTGGAATATTACTCCGTTATTCCTTGCTAAATTATAAAACTTTATGTGAAAATAAAAAAATCCCTTTCGGTAGGCCTACAGGCTGAGGTAGATCTCGAAGTTTTTTTTTTTTATTATTATTTTCAAAAATTCAAATCTCGCCTTATATGAGACCTAGCTTATATGAGAAACTATTTTTTGTTTTGTAGATTATTCATCAAGAGCTGTTCAACGATACCTCACAAGACATATATATATATGTCTTGTGAGGTATCGTTGAACAGCTCTTGATG
>JAGDQP010004984.1:53613-81393 GCA_022664845.1 Lepisma saccharinum | reverse complement strand
ACTGGAGGGATCGATGCAACGACTGTGGTTATCCGTTGCCGCAGGGTTTCAAGATCTGGTACAGGTGTTCGGTAGACCTCGTCCTTGACATAACCCCATAAAAAGAAGTCTAATGGGGTTATGTCAGGAGAGCGTGGAGGCCAAACCGTTGGCCCATCACGACCAATCCATCGCCCAGGAAAGGTCATATCGAGATAGGCACGGACGTCCAAACCCCAATGAGGCGGTGCATCGTCTTGCTGAAACACGACATCGGGGTGATACTGAAGCAGCTGAGGAACAGCATACAGTTGCAACATGTCCAGATACACTGCAGATGTGATGGTAGCCTCAGCGAAGAAGAATGGCCCGATAATTCGATCGTGCAACAGCGCGCACCAAACATTCACCTTTGGACTGCCCCTGGTGCACTCCATGACCTCGCCAGGGGGTTGTGAACCTCAAATGCGCACATTATGGCGATTCACTACTCCACTGACAAACAAGGTCGCTTCGTCGGAAAAGGCAATTCGTCTGAGATAACCATCATCGTCCTCAATACGTGATAGCATTTCGACCGCAAAGTCATATCGACGTGTACCGTCGTCGGGCAACAAGGCCTGAACGATTTGCACTTTGTATGCACGAAACAATAAACGTTTGTGTAGAATGTCATGGAGAGAGCTTTTTGGCATCTGTAATTCACGTGAGGCCCTGCGCACCGATTTCTTCGGACTTCGCAGAAAAGACTGCCGCACAGCTTCCACCGTGTCTGCTGAGGTTCTTGGTCGACCAGACCTCGGAAGGTCAGCAACCGATCCTGTGTTCTTGAACTTCTCATACCAGGCTTTAATGCTCTGGACATCAGGTGGATTCCTTCCAAATATTGTCTGGAAGTGTCTCTGCACCGTGGTTGGTGATCGTGTCTCATGGTACCACAGGACACACTGTGCCTTCTCCTGATTGGTTAGCATGGCTTCTTGGGCACTGCACCTCATCCACTACTTACGTACTGCGAACCTAAAACAGAAAAAACAGAAAAGAAAAACTTTGAGAGGTCGTAAACAATTCAACACACGTTTCATATTTCTATCGTATTTCTAGCCTGAGTTATCATTCTTTGTAATCAGGGAAGGACTTTTCGGACACCCTGTATTATGAAGAAGATTCCACTTCATTTAGTTCTGATTGTTAATTCACACGTTTTTCACTTGTTTTTGCAGGTTTCTCATCTGCTGTATTCTAGGATTTAATTTTATTGGTGATTTCTCTTCCAGTCAATTAATGCAATCAAATATTTATATACACTGCTTGCATTGTTTGATAACTCGTGTAGATTTGGCCTCCTCCTCCCTTCATTGTGGTTCATATCCAAAATTAATTACTAAGGCTAATATTTGAATTTATACTTACTGCATCCGTCCATCGTGGTAATATGATATTCCGCATATTTTGTAAGAAAGCTGTATCGAAATGGTTAGTTTTTGCCATGGACGTAAGAATATAATAGGACTAGTAACAAGTAACTCACTCAATGTTATAAAAATGGGACGGCGGAGGGTGCAGTTTGTCATTCCAACATGGCGGATCGCGCATACTTCCTGGAAAGGAAGCAGACGATATTGTGAATGTGCAAATAAATTTTAATTATCTAAATTTGTCCTTAGCTACTAATTATTATAAAATAAGTGTTATTGCAATACACTTCCTTCTCAAGAGCAGTGATCTTCCAAATCTTGAAACCTGATATTATTTCACTATTATTATTCAAGGAAAAGCTTAAATATTGCTTACCTGTTTATCCTCACACGTATCTCTTGGTCGACTTCATCAGACGCAATCTTCACATACCTTAAATTATTTCACAGAAATCAAAAGTGGCTCAATTAACATTACTTCTTATGGCCAGTTGCAATGTTTTTGTCAATTCAACATGGCGGCAAGGCGCACTTCCGGCCCATAAATTTTGGCTTGTTACTAGTCCTATTATATTCTTACGTCCATGGTTTGTTCGCTGCAAAAAATTATTGTGTTAAAGTACATAACTATTTTAACCAGTTTTAAATGTTGATATGTGTTAATGTACGTAATTATTTTGACCTATGCTCCTGTAGCTATGTTACAGCAACTATTACTCCTTTATTTTGGAGTATGATGATAAAACCATGTTAGTCAATGAAGAAAATTGTTGTGGCTATGTCCAATGCTATCTTATTACATTGGCACCGAATTGTGTTGTTTTGTATGGAATTGCCAAACATAGTGTTTATCAAAATTCACTAGCTATTTCAGAAAATAGGGAGAAAGATTGAAGAAAATACCTCAAATTGGCTGGCCAAAGCCCGAAGATCAAAGTACGGTAAATTGTATAATTCGGACGTAGACTGCTTTCCGTGGCCAAAGCTAGAACTGATCGGTATGTTCTCAAAGTGACTAGATTTCGGACTATGGTCGTAAAATTACGAAGATTAAAATGATCTTGAAGACTGAAATAAAATCACCAATTCTCGCACAGTGTTGCCAGTGATTCTGCCAGATCTTAAAAGTAGTATAAGTGTTGAAACTTTTTTTTTTCGGAGGAGCGATTGAAAACCTCCGGGGGGGCAAAACATGCCTGAAAGAAACAGTAGCTGTATGATTTCCATGGTAACGGTATTTCAAGGAAAACATTTTCTCGAATTACGTAAGAACAGCTTGACCTATTCTTTCCCAAACTTTTTATTCTCCTGGATAGGACAATCCACTACGTTATGGCAGCACCGGAACTTTTACATTATTACCGTTCTCATGGTAACGAGATACTCCATTATTAAAGCTTGAATTCGTGCCTCATTCCAGATCGGTTAGACTAAATTGCTTCTTTATTACTCAATTACTAAACACATATTCGAGCATGATAAAAAAACGACTGAATCGTCTCCAACCCACTCGCTCAGCTCAATTCTGTTATACAACTCAAAAGATGAATTCGTCCTATCACAAATAACAATGATTGCTAGTCAGAGTCGGATTAAGGTGGGGTCTAAAGAGACTGCAGCCCAGGGCCCCAACTCGTTAAGGGGCCCCTCCAAGGGTAAATCAGTTATTTTTACGACTACAGAGGATAGGTAGCAGCGGCCCTAATGGAGACTTTAGTCCAGTGCGGGGTTCAGTAGCACAGGGCCCCAGAAGATCTTAACTGTTTTGTTAGATGTTCTTGCTACTGTCACAACAATACTCTTTCAATATTGATTGTCGAAACAAGCAAAATTTGGTACCTCTCGAGAAGAGAGGAAATGTTTGTATTCTTTATTGGTGTTTATATATATATATATATATATAAAATCAGGGATCCTCTTCTTTCCCCTCGCGATTTCGTGATCGCATCATCATCTTGATTATTCAATGGTACAGCTCATTTTGTTGCATAATCCTAACTTTTTATCCCGTTGTGGTCTCCGATCTTTCCTTTTCACAGCACAAACAAAATCTCTCTGGAATTTCAAAATGTTATATCTTCTCTCTTCTTTTGCTCATTGTCTCTGTTTTTATTCTTCTGATTTCTCAAAGCCTCTTTTTTTTTTTTTTGCTTCTTTTATTAAAATTTCTTTTGCCTCATTTTCTTTGCTTCATTGAAATTCAAACATTTTAAACAACCACTAACTACAGCGGCGACATCTACGAACAAAGATAAGAAACCCACTGCTGCGAAGAAATTGGTGTTGGCGCCATTTATGTGAGATGGTTTTCAGTGATTGTTTAAAGTTTCGTCTTTTAAGTGCAGAGGAATTGCTTTTGGGTGCGTTGTGTTTTAAGCGGTTTAGTTACCTAACGAATGAATTTTCAGTTTATTTTCCAGTGAGATGGTAATGAAAATTGTAGACGTTGAAGCTTATTTATTTTTAAGGGAAAAAAATAACATGAAAAACTTTTCTGTGTTAATTCTGTATGAGTACAACTCATGGCATTATTTGTAGCGAGGATGAGAACTTCCCTGGTTCCTCCTCTGTTTTCCCTGACAGTTGACACACTACTCTCGTAGGGGGAGACATTTTCCACTAAAACTCATTTTAACTGTATTACGTATGCAAATTGATAAGCTATACAGCGTGTCCGTAAAATAATGGTGGAAACTTTTGGAGGTGATTCCTCACATCGAAACAAGAAAAGAAAGAAACGTTCCTTTGAAGAAATTCCGAAATATGCCTAGTTTCCTTGACAATAACATTCTTATTGTGCCAAACCTGTCTATGCGGAACTTCCTCAATCAAAAACATTGCTTAGCCGACACCACTTACGTCATTATGTGTCGAGACTTGACGTCTTTTATGACTGTCGCCGTATTTCCGAAACTACGCATTAATGCGCCATTATACTATCGAGTTTGCTGATCAGCTTGCTCAACAGTTTGCTAGACGAGCTTGCTGTCGAGGAAGCCTGTATACTGTGTGCTGTACACTACCAAGCTTACTGATCAGCTTGCTCGACGAGCAAGCTCGTCAGTATAAGGAGCTATTACGCTGTTGAGATTGCTTGTCGAGGAGGCCTTGGGCGAGCAAGCTGATCAGCAAGTTCGACAGTCCTTATTTTGAATTTTTTCAAAGGAACTTTTTTCTCGTTTTGATTTAAATAATCAGCTCTCAATATTTTCGCCATTATTTCAGGGAAACCCAGTATCTAAGATAATTCGAGGGAATATGGGCACGTGGGGCTAACCTAAGCATATCAAGGAAGAGAGTCAGATATTGGGTTTGTAACAGTGGGGCTACGTATATTCCTCATTTTATTTTACAGTGAAATAACTGAGTTACAATGTAAGTGTCATTCATTTTTTGTGGTTACTAGTATATTGGTGATCCTAGAATGTAATTTGTGAAAGAAGTACAAAATTTATTTGTGAACATTTAAGCAAAACACAAGTTGAGCACGCCAAGAACTAGGGTCCATTAAGTTGCCCCCCCCCCCACCATACCAAATTGTAGAAATAAATAGCTTACCGTTTTGCACCCAAGTTTCGCGTTTTGCACCGCAACGGTTACAAAGTTATAAGCACATATATTTTTGGGGGGCCAACTTAATGGTAGCCCCCTTCAGTCAAATTTTTCGAAAATAGATAGCTTATCGTTTTGCACCCAAGTTTCGTGTTTTGCACCGCAATAGTTAAAAAGTTATAAGCACATATATTTTACGGGAGTAGAAAATGATAGTCCTCTAGTCAAATTTTAAAAAGGAGAAATAGATTGTGTTGTGGAATCGCACTGCGATAGTTTTACACCACAATATTTAAATTGTTAGAAGAAGGTTCTTTTTTCGGGGAGCGGGACAAGTTAATTGGTGACCCGCCTCATTTTCTTGTTCAGTGAAAACAAATAGTTTTTAGATTACACTAATTTTAGCTTACTGATTAACAGTAAAGTATTTTCATAGAGTAACTTCTAAGTTAATTAAATTAACACAACAATAGGCGGTCTTATGAATGCGATTGATTGAAGAGGTTAGTGTCGACGACATCCAAGTAAATGTTTGGAAGTTGTTTATTAAATTTAAGAAATGTTATTTTCTCTTACAACTTCCGAATTATGTGTTATCTTTGTAATATTCCCTCTCAAAAGTATCGCGAAGTAAATAATTATCGTAAGTCAGCAACATCCTAGTGCAGTGATACCCAACTTCGTTTTGCCCATTTGCAACATTAAAATGTAGCACGTTCTTCTATGTTTGTGAAAATATATATAGCAAAAGGCCAAAACAAAAAAAATAGTTTTTTGGTACTTATAATTCTTAACATGACATTATGTTATTAGTATGGGTTGCATTCTGTCTTTTCTCAGTTGAGTTCAGTTAACTTCATGTATAGATTAAGAATGAGAAATAAACCCCTCTTGCGACATGATTATGGCAAACAAATGCAACATATGTGGCGGCCCAAAAAGGCAAATGTTGCGGGTGAGATCTGGTCCGCGGGCCGTAGGTTGGGCATCACTGTCCTAGTGTATTAATGTTACAGCCAATCTTTCTTGTGGCTGTATACACCCAGTCAAAAAGTTTAAAATTTTGGTGCGTTATATGCTATGACTAAGAGCGAATAACAAAATATAATATCCTTCCAACCACGCTTATCCTTGAAATAATAGAACCTCTTTTGTCTTCTACCAAAGTTGCAAAGATTCAGCACCCCTGGTCCAAGTGGTAACGGTGCTGACCTCGGATTGGTAAAAGGTAGGCATGCGATTTCGAACTCCACGGTTGACCATCATGACAGGTTTTTCAGGGTTTCCTCGCTTTCATCAGGCGAATGCTGGGGATGGTACCTTAAGTAAGATACTGGCCGATATCTACCCTATCCTCTGCCTAGTTTATCCCGCCCAGAGATAGAGATGCTAAAAGGCAATAAATAAATTTTGAAATTCAGAGATGCAACGAGTTTATAAAACTGCTCATTTAAAGTCTCTGTCTTGCAATTGAATGAATCCTATGGCTTTTCTTTTGTCTTTTCTACTTCATCTTAAATGAAGAGCAGCCGACCGCGATAGCGGTGTTGTCTCAGACTAAAGGCCAGCGTCTCCAAGGTTTTGGGCGCTCAAATCTCTGCTGGAGCCTGGATGTTTGTGGATTTTAGAGACATCTAGTGGAATCAAGAAGGGTCGAAGTCATTAGTTACTAAAATGGCCCAAACTACGAAGTTTACAAAGCTCTTTACAAACCAGAAACAACTTGCAGCAAGTTATTTGAAATCTATTTCAATGCTGAGAAACTTAAGTCTCACAGTGCGGGAGCCTATAAATTGTAGTGACTTTTTAATCGTGAGACTTTTCTCTTTCTCAATTTTTTATCAACAATGCGCACTTACCCTTACTGCACTATGTGTCACTGTCTACATTTGAAATTTTGCAGTAGGGTCTACCATTAACTTGGCTGCCCCAAAATATACCAGCTATCTACTTTTAACCATGGCGCTGCAAAACGAGCACAGGTCAGTACAATATCTTGTTTCCGAAAAAAATTTGACTCAAGGAGCGCTAACACTAACTTGGGCCCTCAAAATAGAAGAGCTTATAACTTTTTAACTCTTGCGGGGCAAAACGTGAAACTCGGGTGAAAAATGGTGCAAAACGAATGCAATCTGTTGCACTATGTGTCACTGTCTGATTTTTGAAATTTTGCTCTGAGGGGCTACCATTAACTTGCCCGCCCCCTCAAATACAAGAGCTTATAACTTTTTAACTATTGCGGTGCAAAACGCGAAACTTGGGTGCAAAACGACAAGCTATCTATTTTCGAAACATTTGACTGAGGGGGGCTACCATTAACTTGGTCCCCCTCAGTTAAAAGAGCTTATAACTTTGTAACCATTGCGGTACAAAACGCGAAACTTGGGTGCAAAACGGTGCAAGACGAGTGCAATCTGTTGCACTATGTGGCACTGTCTGAATTTTGAAATTTTGCTGTACGGGTCTACCATTCACTTGGCCCCCCTCAGGTAAATGAGCTTATAACTTTTTAACTATTGCGGTGCAAAACGCGAAACTTGGGTGCAAAACGGTGCAAAACGGTGCAAAACGACAAGCTATCTATTTTCGAAACATTTGACTGAGGGGGCCTACCATTAAGTTGCCCCCGCCCAAAAAAATATATGTACTTATAACTTTGTAACAGTTGCTGTGCAAAACGGCAGGCTATTTATTTCTAAAATTTGGTATGGTGGGGGGGCCAACTTAATGGACCCCAAGAACTAAGCAGTAGAGCGACTGTCATTTACGTACAACAGTGTAGCCAACTAATTGGACGTTTCCGTTTTCCCCGTCCATATATATTTTACAGTTTTTTAAATTTCAACCCTACGGTTTTCCGTTACGTAGAAATATAGCATGAAATACTGAGAATTCAATCTCCTACGTCATACAACGAAAATCATCATCTGATTGGTTTGACGTAATTAATCCGTACTATTTCCGTAGCTATATGCTTCTCCCTGTGTTACGTTCCTTATCCAGAAGTTTGAAGACGAAAAAGCAAGAAAGGGAAAGAACATTCACGTCATCACTTAACGAAATAAATGTACAAATCTGTAGAACACACTTTAATAAGTTTAAACACCAAAACAGGTTTTTAATAACAGAAATTGCTCGAAACTATGACAAGGGGCAGTCTTAACTTGCAGTGATCTTCTTATCGCTAGTTTGTGTCAATGTTAATGTTCTGACAATTTGGCGCAGTTGGTTAGTGCATGCAACTTCTAACCTATACTTTCACCTAAGGCTGTTCGAATCCTATCAAAGCCCGTGTTTTATTATACTTCACGAAACTCAAGAATAACTTCAATCTAATAGTTTCAATTAACAATTTTGTTTCGTACATCCTTTTATTATTGTTTTTTACAATGACATATTAAAACTATTCAATATCTTCATGGGCTACAAGTAGTACGTTAAATTGTTAACAGATGGCAGTAACGAGCACTATTAATTCATATGCTTTTAGGTTATTGAAAAATGCTTTACTAGCATTCATTAAAAAAGTATACGATTGTCGGATGTAAAAGCCCACATTTTTTACAGAAAAAATTAGTAATTCTTTTTAAATACAAGAGTTCTAAAGAGCATTATTAGAAGATATCTTATAATTTAATCATGAAAGGAGCTCCTATTAATTAGTGTTGAAGCTACCAAACTCTATCAATATCTTAAAGAAGTATTAAAAGTAAAAATTAATTTTAAATGAATAAAACGAACTAAATGATGTGTTAAGGCATACAGAAACGCTATTCACCACTTATACTATTTCTTTCGATCTATTTTTGCCATCTCTTGTTAACAATACTAACAAATCAATTACCATCTGTATGTTAATGACAAGTAGTCGGCAGATTGATTACGTCATAACATGGAGGCGTCCGATTAAGCGCAAGGCTGAGACTGTTTTGAAGCAAGTCTTTATAACTCTTGATAAATTCATCACAGAAAGAAAAGAAAATGTTTTCCGTAGTCTGCTTTAACAGAAGAAGTTTTTATTGCAATAAAAGAATACTACCGGAAATGTCCAATGGAGAATGTGAGCAACTGTGTTCGGGCTAAAATAGTCAGCATGAATTGCATGACGCTATCTGGTTATTCCAAAATGTGTACGCGTACTTTTAAGTGCGGTATATGTTCTTGAGTCCAAACTTCGATCATATTTTCTGATTTATTGATCCAAAATAGCCACTGTTTAGTTATTTTAGTAGGAAACTCTTCACATTTTTATACAGTTTACTAGAAATCGAAACTGAACCAAAAATGTCTATTATTAAATAACCTACGAAAAATTTGAATCGAATTGAACTAAAAGAGAAAATCAAGTTACACAAGGTTGTTGTATAGGACTGGTGAAATTGACTTATTTTTTTACAATATTAAATAAAAGTCACATTTTATTCCGAAATGTTGGTGAATGTGAATTTTGTGTATGGCCCAGTCCGGAATAGCGGAGGGGAAAGGATGCTGTAAGGTGTCGTCAAACCAGGTCTAAGCATGAATTTTACACTGTCATACAAAATTATTCATAACTTCAAAACTATACAAGATATTAACATCAATCTTTCAGGATATGTAAAGCACATATGATAGTATATTTATATGTAATTTGAATATGTATAAATATATAGGAGGGTATATTTATATGTAATTATGAACAAGTAAAAGGCCTTTGACATGAACATAAAATGTTACAGCAGGGACTACAGAAGATTGTTTATCGTAGTTTATACACCCGGCGCCTGTGGTCCAGTAGTTACGATTGCTGACTACGGATAAGTATTGCAGAGACAGCGCGGGTTCGCACCCCGTCCATGTCGGCCATCCTGACAAGTATATTAGGATTTTACTCTGTGTCATGAAGCGAATGCCTCCCCCGTTTTCTGGATGAGCGTTTGCCGAGGGACATCCTTTAAACATTACTGCTTGTAACCTTAAGGCGCTCTAAATGTCAGAAATGTCAAAGTTTTGCACTGTATGCCGAACTTGTTTTAGCCCCCTTCCCCACTCACTCACCTGGCTCTTTCAATGCATCAACCAAGATTTGTTCCGTGCCTTTCTCAGTGACAGATAATACATTGATACAAGTATCTAGTAAGCGCAAGCCGTGCAAAATGAAAATGCCCTGCAGTTCTATCCTTTAGAAAGCCACAAATGGTAGATAGAGATTTTTATATTGCACGAAGGGCCTATCATTTTTATATTGTCGTATTAAGAAGTTACATAGGGCTTACTTACACCACCCAAATACATAGGCTTACACTGAATAAAAAAGCTCAAAAACGTTCAAATTGTTGTTAGGGCGTTTTCATTTTTCAAGCCATTGTTTGCCTCATTTATCATATCTCATTTAATTTTAATTTTGGAGCATTACAAGTCAGTGATGACCCAAGCTTGTCACAAGTGTGAATGGTGACGTCTCTTGGCGACCACCGTTCTACCAGGGGTCTTCGTTTACGTATTGTCCCAGCATTTATCTGGTGAAACTAAGGGGAATGAGTCTGTGTACTTCTGCTCGTCTAATATGAAATCTACCACTACAGTCACTAATCATGTACTCTGTGTGTGTTTATTTATTTATTAATTCTTGTTTCTTAACGCTAGATGTTAAATCGAATTATTTATTCAATTTTCTCTTGAAGGACATTTAATCTGTTCCGGTGCATAGAATAGTCTGTACTGTACAAATAGACGTCAACATTAATTGTGATTTTCCAGTGTCATTCCGTCCATCTTTTCTCATTTCCCACTTTCCATAGGCTGTACACCAAATAGGCTGTGACAAATTGAAAGGTATACAAAATGAAAATAGTCCCGAGTAATGATACTTTTTCGCTAAATATTGGTAAGGTACCGTTTCCGGCACTTGAAATTAACATTGAAGTATATGGGAGACATTATTTTGAGATATCTGGATCAGGAGTAGGAGATGACCTCAGCTATCTTTTGGCATGTTCTAGAGGTAATGAAGATTCGTGTAAAGAGCTTATAATCATTTCCGAAAAACATCGGGAACTGAATGTCCCTCCCTCATACTTCTATGACGCATAAGTACCGAAAACACTAAATTCCTGATATTTTCCGGAAACGAGTTCAACGAAGCTTAAATAGCTCTACAACATATCAAAAGATAATGAGGTCACTTCCTACTCCTGCTCCAGAAATAACAAAATATTGTCATCTCCTATAATTTATGCTTCCATGTTAATTTCAAGTACCGGTACCAAAAAAGTACCTTGACGATATTTTGGCGGAAGAAAAAATGATATCATATTACTCAGGACGAAGACTATTTTAATTTCCTATGCCTTTCAATTGGTCGGTTTTAGGCACGCAGCAGCCAATGGAAAGTGGGCATTGCTCTGGAAAACCAAGTCCTGTTTTTCTGTAGCTCCATGTTTGTGCATTGGACGTTTCCATTACTAGTAATTTCATATCTTACTTCAATTATTTGTTTATTTTATTGTTCGTTCTTTTCCATTCACAGCTGTTTATCAGATTATCTGGAGGTGTTGACGGTGGATATCCATAACATGCAGAAGTTTCGTGGAAGGTACTGCGGACAAGAGCTGCCTCCACCTCTCCTAGTCCTCCTACCAGGGGTGGAAATTGTCTTCCGAAGCAATCACGCAGTTCAACACGAAGGGTTCTTCGGGGAGTACGAGTTTCTCGATGAAGGTAAGAACAATATTTTCTTATATGAATCGTGAACAAAGCGTTGTGTAGAAATGGTGTACCCTTGGCGACAGGACTCTCATGAGCGTAATCGCTGAAGCTTAAGAAACTCTGGCTCGACTAAAGGATATTAATACAAAAGTGTTAGGCACGCTTGACACGGACCCATTTATGCTACGAAAAATCGTAGTGCTATCACATATGCTACCGTGTAAAAGTACAACAGGGCAAGATGCTGTGGTAAATATAGTCCATAACGATTTTGATGGATTATATGCTAAGAAAAATGCTACTATTTATCGTAGCAGAAATGCTTCCGTGTCAAGCGGGCCTAACGCATCTGTGACGAAAAGTTATGAAAAGCCAACCTAATAACCTGTCGCGCAAAACATTTTACATCCCAGTTAAGTCAATCCACGAGTCATAAGGTGTAACCGAATCCAACGGTGCACCGTCGAGTGCACTATTTGCATCGTCCCGTTGTACCCTGTTTAGCCCCGTTGTCCGATTTCAAACGGTAGATGGCACTACTGTAATAACAGTTGAAAGCCAAATGGACGCAAGGTACATGTATGAATGTTGAAGGCCTAGTTCCGAAGAAATGGGAATTTAATTTAATTTAATTTTCATTTAAGGTTTTTTGGCAACTTTGGCTCAGGCCGAAGAAAGTAATATGTTAAACAGAAAGTTATCAACAAATGTTATAACTATATTGCAACAGTTTACTAAATGCATATTGTGAGAAAATAATAAATTTCCTCGAAGAATGATATCTGAAAATATGCAACATCTTACTGGATTTCTCCAAAGGCAAATAAGGGGGGGGGGGGGATTTTTCAGGATCAATTTTAACAGTAAAAATTTTAAAGTTATACTCAAAATTTTGGAGGGGGTGACCCCTCTATCGGGGTATGAGAAAGGGCAGAACCCTATGTGACATATCAAATCAAGGCACTTCTGTTGTTGCGGTTTGAAAATCTTAATGTAGTAAAATATAATAATAAAAAGAAAAAAGAAAATTCGTTATGCAAACCTGCACATAGAAACACAAGTGAAGACGCGAAAGTCGATATTCTAGGACAGCAATTCAAACAGATATCTGCATTCGGTAGGTCCGGGGTCGATATCTATGGCGTGCCTGAAGTTTTTCCGTGTTTTGTTGTCGTACCAGGTAAATGCGGGGATGATACTTTGAAACTAGGTCACCTGTGGTCGGCTCCCTCACCTATCACTCAGATATCTGCAGACTCCAAAAATTTAAATTAATCAGGTAGCAAGTCATGGTCACATCTCCAGGGGTTTCCTTGCTGCTGTGTAGATAACTCCTAAGCATAGCGCTAAAATATCTCGTGAGACTACTATTACAAATTGTACTAAACTTGTCTCTGGACTTTTTTTTCTGTAAGAACTATGGTAGCCGGCTGGTCGGATACAATCTTGTACTCAGGTTAGGTAAATTTACTTTCGAAACAGTAATTTTTTTTTAATCCCATCTGCGACCTTGTACATGTAAACTTTATTGATACAATGGTGGACCATGTATCGTAACTCCGGAACTTTTTGACTTAGTTTCTTTTCTTGTTGTTTAAATTTCTCACATTAGGGTAACAGGTTAATTTAATTTAGTTTTCATTAATCTTGATTACACTAGGTTAGGAAAAGTTTGATTGAAGCGTGCTTACCCTAAAGTGGATTTGATCCTGAGAGAATAAAACAGTGGGGTTAATATTCCGAGAGTACTCGGTCAGATTTTTTTTGTTATTTTCAACGTTATCAAATTTAATGTAACCTGAAGAGAAGCTGACTCAAGCGGATCATCCATTTACTCCTAAACCAAGTACTTTCCTTTTCTTATATGTCTACATGCTATTGTTGGCATGAGGTTTATATTAATTCGTAAATTTATAGACGTGCTTTTTCTACCGTGTACAAAATCCAATAATACCGTTTCTCATTAGGTACGACAACGCCAAGAACGTGATGCAACCTTCACATAACAAAAGTAATTTGTTTGGGGGTGTACTCGATTATAATCACTGCACGACCCTAATATTCTTAACTTTTTCATGCAATCATGTCTTTCATACTCTCGCTTGAGATTCAACACGCTACGTTAAAGCAAGGTTAGGCTAGACTACATCAAATACGAAAAAGTTAAAAGAGTACAAGGGCCCTGAAGTGTTTACAATAGAGCAGCTCCGTGATAGGTTACATTACCTGGTCCGGACTATACATAACATTACACTCTTTTAATTCATGTGTACGAAGTTAGATATGGGTAATTAACAAAGGTTAAGTTGCTTGCGTAAGGGATAAATGTATCCCTATTATTTAGGATAAACTTTACTTCTGGGACCCCAGGTTCCGCCAGCTATTAAAAACATATTCTCTAATCACGTCATTCCCTTCCAAATAATTTAAACTGACACTTTTATAAAACCTAATAACAACCAGAAATTTATAAAGTATTATGAAAAATTATGTCTCATTATTATTTCGTTAAATACGCACTCTAGTTTATCCATAAATGCGGAACTACATGAATGCTCTGTATGGCGCGTATTTATGCTTCGAAATCACGAACTACAGTGTCGAAAGAGCAAAGACAGGTTAGAGAAATGTAATGTGAGATATTTTTATTACACGCTATGCACATTGCCTTTAACACTCCATCGTACTTTCCGCTCTTTCACTCTCATTTCATAATTTGAAACTGTTTTATTTTACGTTTCAACTCTTCCACACGCTTTGCAAACATTACATTTCTCCTGTAAATTTTACACATTTAGGGCCCCCAAAGTAAAATTTGTCCATTATTTCTAATGAAACTGATCTGAAATCAGTTATGTATCGCGTGGGCCACAAATCACCGTAAGTCATAACAACTGGTTTCCACAAACGATTGCATTTATTAGCGGAAATTTATCGAACTATTAAGAAAAGTTGATTAACGTTAAAAAAAACAACTAAAACACACACATATTTAATATCTTCAAATCAACACATTACTTTTTCCTTCTTCAAATATGGCTTCTAGCCGCACAAACGGTGGATACGTTACATCCAAGTGTACACAAGATGTGCCGTCGATATACACCCTTCATTACGCCCTACGCCGCTCAATTCGGATAGCAACAACGGCGCATCAAACGGTACAACGGCATAATCAAGGGTGCTAAATGGTGGATTCGGATGGACCTATAGATAAATAATTATAGATAGCAGAACCGATTCTTTCAATAAAATTTGGTGCCATCTAGCGTCAGTCCAACCGAACTAGGAATAAAATTATGCTAGTATCAATCATAGCACAGAGAAAAGCACAGAGTGCATCGGAGTATCGTCTTATTGGTGCGCAAGAGAATAAAAGCGTAGATATTCAACATGCCTTACTAGTATTGTATTGCCTCATTCTTACAAGGAAGGATACCCAGGAGTAACACGCCGATTGTAATAAGATTGCACAGACATAGAGAACATCGAAAAAGAAGCGACACGTATTTTTTATATCGGTCAACAACCGCATTGAAAGGGTCAAATAGGGGCATAAACATGGGGTCAAAATGAGATTGTTTGGAATATTGCGAGAACGAGAAGAGATATCGGAAAAGGTTAAGTGTACGAAATACTACCCATAGTCGGCACAAGGCAATGAGGTAGGACGCACCCACGCGAAGATAGCAGAACATCCGGAAATGGACCAATCACACATTTCCGGATTTCCAACATTGCCACAATGTGCTGCGGAAATGCGTGATTTTGTTTTGGGTGCGTACGTCGCCCGTATGCGAAAGAGACGCAGATTCATCTTAATGCACGAAGATGGGAGAACACTCAGGAATGATGCAAACGCCGTGCGTAGAGGCAGCCAGCGAGACAGTACAGCACAGTGGGTTGCATATATATATATCAGAACATCAAGGTGAATTTTTTAATTTGAATTTTTAAAAGGCCTTTAGGCAACTATGGCTCAGGCCGTATGGATGATGATGGGATGAATTGGTGCAATGAAGAAAGTGGGAGGAAACGGGAGGACCTCCAGAAAACCCACGAACACGGTGTTTGTCCACCACAAAACATCAAGTTGAGTTGTAGAAAGAACTCATAGATATAGGATTGCAAGGTCAGATGACGTAGTACGGCATGCACGTGCATGTACTGTAAGGAAAGATAGAGCAGGTTGACGTTGGAATTTCACTATGGACGCTGTCTGGCTCTGCGAGGCGAGAAGCATATCACAGCAACAATGCAATCTCTACCTGCCATCACACATAGCTACACAATACAGCCTGTTATATCTGCCAGTGGAAAGTTGCTGTCGCCCATGCTCATAGTCTTGAAAGAGCTTCATGGTACGTTTGGGCAACGAATTCAACAAACAATGTTCCGCACACAAAACGTATACATTTGTGCATCATTATCTGGGAAAGTAACAAAACAAATCATTAAGGCGTGGTTCCAATCGGTGTTCCTTCCACAGGTCAATGAGCAAACGGTACTGTTAGTCGACAAGTATGATAAAGCCGACTTGGCAACAATAATGCCACTGAACAGGCAGTGCAACATTATGACGATACCTACGCACACAACTGGCTTAATACAACCTCTGGACGTGTATAGTGTCAGAGTTTGGAAGAACTTCGTACTCAAAGTATCTGATGCGGTACGCCTTCAGCAACTCAACATCAATCTACACAGCAGAGACAATATCCTGACACTTCAATCCCTTGTGCATTATCAACTGTCGTCTCCACGGTACATAAGTGTATTTTAATACGCGTGGTTTCCTTCTGGATATACTCGTATTTCAACACAACCAGAGTACTTTCCAAATCCAGTGGAGTTTTGTTTTCATCAGTTGACGTCATCGGTCTGCACAGCAGAGTGCAAGAACCCATCCATCATCAAGTGTTCGTGGTGACAACGCTGTTTTTGTTTGGACGATTTCTTGCTGAAATATCATTTTTGTGCTAGTTATCAGGAGTAAGCGACTTCTTTCCAGCATACAGGCCTGCACACTGTTATGTTGTACGTACATATGTACGCGAATTTTCGTAGTGATGTCATGGTGATACTCATACGTGGTACTGATATTACTGTTACTGTTTATATTACATATGTGGACCACCTGTTATTACATTCTACTGTGTAATGCATGTTTGTTTTTGTGTTACTACTGCCCACACACATTTTCGTTTCCAGCATGCAACTCATCGTTGTTCCCATTACGCGATATATGCCACCCACTGTGCTGTACTGTCTCGCTGGCTGCCTCTACGCACGGCGTTCGCATCCTTCCTGAGTGTTCTTCCATCTTCGTGCATTGAGATGAATCTGCGTCTCTTTCGCATAGGGCGAAGTATGCACCCAAAGCAAAAATACGCATTTTCCGTTTTCGTTTCTTCTTTCTTCCTGCTCCTTGCCACCCTCTTCACTCATTTCCGCAGCACATTGTGGCAATGTTGGAAATCCGGAAATGTGTGATTGTTCCATTTCCGGATGTTCTGCTCTCTTCGCGTGGGTGCGTTCTACCTCATTGCCTTGCGTCGACTATCGGTAGTATTTCGTACATTTAACCTTTTCCGATATCTCTTCTCGTTCTCGCAATATTCCAAACAATCTCATTTTGACCCCATGTTTATGCCCCTATTTGACCCTTTCAATGCTGTTGTTGGCCGATATAAAAAATACGTGTCGCTTCTTTTTCGATGTTCTCTATGTCTGTGCAATCTTATCACAATCGGAGTGTTACACCTGGGTACCCTTCCTTGTTAGTTCGGCTGAACAAACACCAGGTGGCATGGAAACAAAAAAGAGAAAGTAGGAATTCGCATTTTGTGTATAGTATTGTAAATGTATATCACAGTTTGTCTCAGAGTAATTAAAGTATTAATCATTAACACTACCAACCGGAAAATAACGATTCAATCGGTACAGGAACTTAAGCCTGGAAGTCATCATCAGTTTTGACTAGTGTGCGTGTCGTGAAGCAGTAGGGCTAATGAATAAGGGCTGATTTTCATCAAAGCTTGCGTTGCTTGCGATTATTGTGAGTAGCCAATTGAAACATGTATGTTATTACGTGTTCTACCTGTAACACGTGTTTCAATTGGCTATTAACCCAAATCGCAAGCAAAACAAACAACGCAAGCTTACAAGGAAAGCAGCCCTAAACAAAATTGACAAACAGCAGCCGGGAAGTTGATAGCTTGGTGTAGTGGTTAAGTCATCGGATAGCTCCTCGAGTAGCCCGGGTTCGATTCCTCGTGATGTGATAATTTTATTAACTTTTTTAAAGAGAAAAATGTTTTTCTTTTATTTATACTACATACACATTTTCAAATGTTACAAAGTTCACTATCATTGGTTAGGTTAGTTCAGAAAAGTCATTTGTTGTTTCTATTTACGCGATTCACTCACTCTCTGCTAGTTCACCGCAACACTGGCAGGTGGCTTTGCAGGCGAGAGGGGCAAAAATCCTGTACCGATTGAGTAATGAAAAATACTGTTTTTCATTGAAAGTATTTTTATTATAAGATTCTACATAAAGTGTGAACACCTTCGTCACTAATCGAATCTAACCTAGTTTCAAAATGTTACCCTATACGATTGATTTCTCTTTCGTGCGGGTCTGTCTGGTATTTTAATCCGGGTATTTTAAATTACCCTTCAATCTGGCGACGAGAAAAGCACTGGGAAAACGCCAGTCAGGAAGTTCGGCAGCCATGGCCACTCCGTTTCAATATTTTTTGATCTTAAAAAAAAGTGTTAGTTCGTGTGAATCTGTAACGTGAATCCACAAATTTGCCCTTTCCACCGTGCGTTGAAGTGAAAGTAGGATGTCATTTCATCGGGTTAAAAGAACGCAGAGGACAGGAATTCTCGGCTTTAGGTTGACGTACGAGAGAAAAGAGAGAGAGAGGAATGTGGAAGAGGGGGTAAGGGATGTGAAATGTATTCTTTTTTTTTTAATTCAACAAAATTTCCATGTAAAAAAAAATATGTACAGATAACAGCACTGTTAAAGCTGATATAGGCTAGCAACTGTTTGATTTCGAGTAACAAATTAATTAGTTAAATATCAACTCTTCTCATAGGCGGATTTAGGAGACAGTACCTGGAGAGGGAAAATTACTTTAAAAGCTATCGTTTAGAATGAAACATTTAAAGTCATTCTGAAATAACTGGGGGGAATGCCCCCATAAATCCGCCCATGACTCTTCTTCCCCTAACATATAAATAATTCGTTGAATAATACGTAGAAGCATTGGTTGCCTACCACAACTACGGTAATTTCTGTGTATATATTGAGTATTCCTCGCAGCAGAGTTGAAACGGGTCACCGTAGTAATTGGGTCAAGTTTTGGACGAATGCTTGGAAACCGGCCTGACGCGGTAATCCGATTTCGTGAGTGAAGGACAAACCAGAGCTTTAAATTCTTCCCTTATTATAGATTATTGTGTTTGAACAGCGTTTCTTTAGGGCTGAACGGAACCAGGCTAGTGCCCCCCTTCCCAAGCACGAAAATACAACGGCAAAATGTTCCTAATAATAGTACTAAGATACGGAAATAGTCTTATATCCCCGCAAGGAATAAAAGTACCACCATGGGGTTCAAATAAGCGCCAACTGAGGCAATCATGTGGTCTGAGGCGTCCCGGTATTTGATCATCAGAATGCCGAATCATAAAGGCATTCTCTGTGGATCAACCCCGCCATCTTGGTATGACCTTTCCATTGATTTACATAGGTATCGTTTTACTCGTCATATGTCCCTCAGAAGGCAGGGACATAGTCATATTCAAGTTCCGCTTTCACGAAATTTGCCTTGGTGGTCATTTTGACTCTTGTAGAGTTTTGGTTTGCGAAGTTTCTTCAAATAGATGAGTACAATGTATTATTAACAGTTTACCATATAAATCACAATATATCAACAGGAAATTACACTGTTCGTGTGTAAAATATTGCATTTCTATAAAATAGCATGAGTCAAAGAAAACATGACGAAACGCTAGGCGAAAACATACGTTAAAAATTTCGCTCCTGAGAGACATAAGACTAATAAAACAGTCCTATGTAAATCAATGGAAAGGTCATACCAAGATGGCAGGGTTGATCTACAACGTTAAGATCAGGTCACGGGGTCACTCAGATCGCTCCAATCAACACCTGATCAGTCAGGTCACCAGGTCTCAAAACTGGCAGGGTTTCAGCTCTGTACTGCACTACATGGCGGATAACTTTATCGAAAAAATATTGAAGCTATTTTATTTCAGATGGTTCAGCCAAGGCGGGTGAAATGTTTCATATACATAAAAATTGACGTTGGCTGTAGTAATCTATTGTAGCATTGATGGTGCACTTCTTTTCTTGACATTAGCTTTTTACAAACTTCTTGTTATACATGTGGTTCACAATCCCATCTGATGATATTATGTCTTAAACTTTTCTTCAGCATATAGCGAGAAAAATGACATATTTTCCGTGTTTTCCATTCAGTATTTTTATTCAGTTGGTTGTAGTTTAACTATACTGATCGAAACTCACTTGGTTAAGGTTAATGTAAAGCAAAAATCTCCAATGAAAGATGGCAGCACTATCTCCATATATATCTTATGTATTTTTATCGTTGCACAAAATTTCAATGCTGCTCCTACAAATTCAAGCCTAGAGAGTTCTAACTTTCAGGGAAGAAAGCTCATAACTAATTCAAGAGTCCTATCCGTGCCGATTTTTTATTTTCTTTCTTGTTCATTGCTGAAAGAGCTTCATTGTTGTTATGGATATCCAAACCTATAACAATGAAGCTCTTTCAACAATGAACATAAATTAAAATTATGAAACGGCACGGATAGAAAAATTGGTTATGAACTTTCTTCCCTGAAAATTAGAACTCTCTGGGCTTGAATTTGTAGGAGCAGCATTGGAATTTTGTGCAACAATAAAAATACATTAGAAGCATACGGAGGTAGTGCTGCCATCGTTTGTTGGAGATCTTTGCTTTACATTAACCGTAAGGAAAGAGGTTACCACCAAGACACAGGTTCTATCCCGGCTTCCGTCAACTATTATTATTATTATTCAATTAGAACCGTTTATTCTAATGTGTAAAAAGTCGTTTGGTCTCACTTTTAAAGTGCACAGATTTTATAGTTAAAACTAGTCTCATCCCACAAGTTATGACCAGTTATGACAAGTTTGATTTGTTCTTGACTTTCTTTAATGTTGTAACGATTGATGTAACAAACTTGATTCAAGTTTGAAATTGACTGTAGAGCCTAATAAGTAGGCTTGGCATTGCAAATTTTATTCAAGCTGAAGGTAGACGTTGTGTTAATATATTTAGCAGCTAATGTCATGGCAAGCATGTTTCACACTTGTTGTATCAAGCTTGATGCAAGCTTTTTACACTTGACATGGCAAGCTTACAAGAAGTTTGAATAAAACTTACTGTGCTTTTGGGGATTTGAGGTGTCCAAAAGATGTACACTGAAATTGATAAAAAAAAAATATGCATCAGAGGAATTTGTAAGTCCAAAATCTTGCACAATATGGTTACATTGAGCCCAAATATACGTCCCAATCAGAACATAACTAACCAATTAATTTAAATATCCGTGTAATAGTGGTTTGATTTAGCGCAATTGTGCACATTTTTTAAATGTTCCCTCGAACATTTCCTATGAATCGAAGTGTACATCTTTTTAACGGTGTAGCTGTGGCAACCCGATCAAAATTGAGCATGGCAGACATTTAGTATCTCCCCTTTTTACCTTTCTAAATTTTGCTGTTGTCTCCTGAAGTGACACATGTTTTTTCTTACTCTTTCGTTTTCATTCTATACATTGGCACGTATGGTGTTGGTGACAATAATGAAACACGTGTTTTCTTCTGACAGCACATTTAAAACAAACTGTGTTGCAAAACATTATATATACCGGGTTTCGTTTCCAGGGAAGACGAAACATATACAGAGTTAGAACCCTATAATTCTCATCCGACGAAATGCTTTAACTACATAGATGTTAGAGAGAACCTTATAATTCTCAACAGACGATTTGTTTAAATACGTCAAAAACAAGATCTCAGAATGGCTGAAAGCTTAGAGCGCCTGTTGTCTGTGTGAGTAGTCACGGGTTCAATCCCCGACGGAGTCTATTGAACGGGGTGGTTCGGAGCCCACTTTATGAAAAAAAAGAACTGTAGGTCTCGTCCTTACAAGCTCACCAACTCGTTTAGGATAGGACGATAATAACAATACATTCACTCAGTTGAAAAAGAAGCATTGCTTTACGCTCTAGAGTCTAAAGCCACGAACTTCTAATCGGTACTGAGCATTCGGTACAGGTTCAAACCTCGTTCATGTCGACCGGAATATCTGGGGAAACTGGGGGCCTCATGGGGGCTCACTTGCCAAGACAGATATCTTCTCGTTCACTCGCTGTAACCTATACAGAAGAATGATTTTTCAGTTTGTTCTGAGTCACACTTATCAGCTATTACAGTCAAGCGCATAAGTAAGAGTCCTGAGAATGCATAGCTATTGCGTCACCTACAATCATTGATGTCTTCCATTAATTAATCTTAACAAGCGATTATTCACTTGTGTCGGTAGTTGGAGCCCGGGGTGAGAGCACTGGGACCCCCCTTATGCAGACATTGGTCATTGAAAAAAAAAATGTTGCAATAATACAGGATGTCTAGGATACTCCATGATTGTAAACAAGTATAGAGTTACTGTCCATGGCATGGTCCCATGCAAATAAAATTTGGTGTCATTAATTACTCATAGTATAGATATTATCTGTGCGCCCATCATGACACGTACCAGATATGAAGGGAAATTCCCACTCGCGTTGACGCAAATCTATTGAAGATAGACTGTATTGTTGCATGATTCGTAATTTCAATTGTTACAGATTCTTAGAGTGAAGGAACGTCGTACACACTATCTTTGGCGTTAACCCCACACGAAAAAATCAAACACAACAAATCTGGTGGCCTCGGTGGCCATACGAATGGGCATGACTGCGATTATTACGTTGGTGTCTGCCGCGTTACACCAGGGGCATCCATCAAGTGTCTGTGAAGTGATCGTGAAACCTTTTTGTTTCATTTCTTAGCGACATGAATTTAATGTGCATATGACCATAAAAGGTGACTCCATACGTGTTTAAAATCACGGAGAACATTTCGACGGAGAAAGGTGAAAAGGGCTTAAGTGCTAATTTTGTGAATTTGCAGTTCCCTTACTATTTTGTAGTCTGCACTACCGAACAGTGTGAAGGTTATTTGTGTATCTGCTTTTGTAGGAAGAAAATAGAAGAATACTCTTGGCACAAGCGTTAATTAACAAAGCATTTTAAAATGTTTTTAACTTGTCCTGAAAAATTATGATTTGGCACTTATACCACTTTGACTTTCAGCCATTTATTTTGTAGACACCTTTTATTTTTAAGGCTACATAGAAAAATAAGCGTCTAACCACCTGATCATTCCCAACTAAATGATGTAATGTTCTATCCACCCTAACGAAGATTTTCCCTTGTTTCTCTCAGTCGCACCAGACAAATAGTGGGATGATACCTTGAATAAAGCCAAGGCCGAAATCCTTCCTTTAGTTAATGTTGTTGTTGTTAAATATCTATCCTATGTAGAATTGCCCCCGTAATGTAAATATTTGTATATTTCTGGTTTCACCTCAATCGCTCATGGAAGCTTTCTTGCACACGCTAAACCAATAATGTATTCAATGTCTATGTTATCACAGTGCATGCCATGCGATGCCATTAGACTTTGTAGCAACAGTTTCACTTTTAACTTTCAAAGTAGCTATCCATAATAATATCCTGGCACGATTTGCAATTCCGATAGATCTTCTTTTAGCTGGCGAGGATGGGCCTCAGATACTCCATAAATATAATACGAATATGCAATGGTTTAGATATTCACAGCGGATTGAAACAAGGTGGTACAGTGTCTTCACAACTCTGAAATTTTGCATTAAAATATACGATTTCAAAAATAAAACTGGAAATAAAAACTACTATTAAATGGCTTGATCCAGTTCGTTTACCCTGATTATATAAATTTAGCAGTGGACGATAGGGATGCATTGCAAAGTAAAACAGACGAACTTGCGAGGAGATAGACCTAGAGGCAGGACTCGAAATTAACGGTGCTCCACTGGCCGTCGACCTGTAATAATTTCCAAGGACCAGTAACTTAAAAATATCAATGGCCCTGTGGGTGGAAGGATGTTTCTTTGTATGGGCCAGTCTAGTAACTTTGGTTTTTGACCCGTCACGATTCGCCTTTAGCTGTTAAAATCACTTTCGAGTCGATGGTCTACCGTCGCAGACCGCTCGGCTACCCGGCCGGCAGTGGCCCTGTGGGCCAGTGCTTTCTAAAGTTCCAATACATTAACATAGACCTCTTAATAGATAGACTTAGCACGCTTCCCCATTTCTGGCTGCGCTAAAACTAATGAATTTTTGTTCAGAGCACGCGATTTTGCATCCATCCGCTAGGTAGCTCTGCCATAGATCTCATAGTAGAATATGACGTCTATGGCAGAGCTACCTAGCGGATGGATCAAAATCACGTGCTCTGAATAAAAATTCATTAGTTTTAGCGCAGCCAGAAATGGGGAAGCGTGCTAAGTCTGTTTATTATGAGGTATATGATATTAATAAGCATACCTGTATTTAACGTTTTATCGAGGTGCTTTCTTTCCGTTTTCAAAAATCAAAATCGTGAAATCGCAGAATCTTGGGAACTAACATAATAGCTGATAACATAATAACCTCTGCCTCAAATGTCGGAGACAGGAAACATAACTCGTATGCAACGCGGATACGCCATTTTATTACTGAATCCATATTGTGTAATTATGACGTTCCTCCGGCAGTGTTCTTCTTTATAGCCAAAGGAGAAAGAGCCAGACGCCCCAATATTTCTTCCGAATTGTCTCAGACTTCCAGCAGATTCTTCCGAAGTGTAATAAAACAAAGAAAGTGCGATAATTCAGACAACAGGCATTCCTATTTGTTAAGCATGACCTTGATTTCTTTGACATAGAATTTTTACAGGGCTATTATTTCGTATTTGGTATGCTATGTAGGCCTGTATTGTATATGAAAATAATAATAAAGTGGACTAAAAATTTACGGTGATCATAATTATTTACTGGTTTGAAAAAGGGCCAGTAAAGTTAATTTCGAGCCTTGTCTAGAGATGAACGTGAAAAAATGAAATACAGTAGACTCGCGATTATCCGAGGTAATTGGGACCGAAACCACCTCGGATACGGGAAACTCTGATAATACGGAGGTTAAGTGCTATTGTCGTAAAAATAACGAAAAACACGTGAAAATGTACAAAATTGGTTTATTGTAAGAAAAAAACATTAAATAAACAAAATTACAGACCTGTAAGCAAGTAGAAACATGAGACTATTTCTTAAAAAGTCTTTGATTGTTTTCTGAGTTATTAATTTCCCAGGACCGCCTGGTTAAAAAAAAAGAAAACAAGTAAATATTCGCGCAAAGTGGCGGCTCGACGGCTCGTCAAACAAATAAACATTGCTTCTCGCTGTAATTGCCCTCTGTTACCGTATCTAATAGCAAATCGAAACGCAGCGAAAGAGCGAATCAGAAACGAATAGTGACGTCATAGATAAAGTAAATAAGTTTAAATACTTCTAAGCATTTGTGACAAGAGAAAACGAGGTCATGGAAGAAATAAGAAGTCGCTTAGCATCAAGCAATGTATGTCTCTATTCAGTCTAGAAACTTCTAACCTAGCGACTAATATCAAGAAAGATGGAACTGAAAATAAACAAAACTGTTGTTCTGCTTGCGAAATTTGGAGTACAATCTTGGCAGATGGACCTATATTGCAAGTATTTGAAAATGAAGTCTTGATATATGAACCAAAGCGGGACGAGACTACTGGAAAATGGAGAAGACTGCAAAATGAAGATCTTCAGAGGCAATACGATTCATCCAATGTTATAAGAATATTGACATCACAACGGCTAAGATGGGCAGGTAATATAGTTCTGATGATGGAAAAACTAAGATTATATTCCATCGTGTTTGCAAAAACGGAGGTAAAAAGGCATTTGGGAAGACCGAGGCGTCGTTGGGAGGACAATATTAGAAGGAATCTTTGGGAGGTACGTTGGTATTCAAGATGAAATCTGGCTTGATCTTTCGAATGACGAACATTTGTTATTGAACTTGCGAGTTCCGTAACCCACAGAGTAGGTAGTTAGTAACTATTCAGTTTTCTTCATCAATCATCTGTTTCAAAGGAACTAAATGATGTCTAGAATTCACACCGGAAGTCAGTGCTGTAGTCCAAGAATTTACACAGGGTATTCGCTCTGAATCCTTTACTTTATGAATGTTTAAACAGAGACTGTTTCCATCAATTTTTTTTTCTATTAATACAAGGTTCAAATAATTTAATTTAAAAAAACGCATAATGCTTTGATTGTATATATATATATTCCAATGAGGCAATAACAATACAATGATATGCACATTTTGTTGCATTGGAGAAACAATAAGATTCTTAAGGCTTTCGCAGAACTACGAACCATCTACATCACTTAACAATCAAGCACAATCCTATTTTCTATATACGACACTTACTCAACACGTTATGAGAAACTCCATACATCGAAAAGTCAAACTTGTAACTTGCTTTTGAAAACATAAGTCAAATCTCATGTTACTCAAGCCATGCACTAAGAGACCTCTCAAACTAACAGAAGTTCGGTTCAAATTGTCTGTATACTGCATTCGTATTGCTACAAAATTATTATTATAGCCAATAGATAGCGATACAATGCTGACGCGCATCATCTAGTTATACCCTCTTCCCCTTCTCAACATTTTGTTTCCAATCAAGTGGAACCAAAAGCATTTGATCGTAATAATCTCACCGGGGTAAGAAAGAAATTAAATGAATAAACAAAACGAAAGTAGATGGTATACGCATCTTTGTAGAAAGTATACGCTAATGCGTAAGGTTTATCAGAGGGTATACGGCGTATACCTGAGTAAACCCTCGACTACAGCCCTACCGGAACTCCTAACACGAATAAAATTAATGTATAGACATGAAACAGCATTGGTTATCACGTCCGGAAGTTATTTAAATACCACGTTGATTGGATTATGAGGAACGGTTTCCGGCAAATGTTGTTCTAAGACCTATTTCTCGTACTACGACATTTTTTCACCCTAAGCAAGCCGAAAGAAGAGAACCAGAAAATTCGTTTTAAAGTGTTATAAATTATTTATGCTCCACTGAAAAAATTAAGACTTTGTGCTTGCGCCACAACATAGAGTGTTCTACAACGAAATCTCCCCACTCCGTTGTCCTTCTCATGCTACAATATTTTGTACGCATAGGAAAATATGTAGTTCTCGCTAGAAGTTGAGATTGTAGCTCATGTCCTTAACAAGGTTCGTAAATTAAGTTTCGGTGTACGGAAGAACTCCAGCGTCTACTTTACTCTTGCTTGTCTAAAGAGATGGTAGTAGCTGGAAGAAACGAGAGCTAGAATTAAAAGAACTTTGGAGACTCACTTATTAATATTAATAATTGTTTGTGGTAATCAGAGGAAAAAAAGTAACGAATGGCCTTGTAGATTGCGTGAGGTTCGGCAGAAATTTCCTGCTACTTACCGAGTAAAACGTTCGTTAGAAATAGTTCTAGGGTCTACCAACGGTGGAAAAACCTTGAAACGAAGTATAGATTTCTCCATGTATTGCTGTAACGCTCTTTCGTTTCTGCCTTAGTATACATGGTTCTTTAGATTCATCTCTTACGCTGGTAATCATCCTATCAACATGCACGGCAGTGCATGAGCCAAGTTCTTCACGTCAGAAAACGTTAGCACTGCCAGAAGCATGTTATACAGGAACAAGAGTTTATGGCAAAATCGACGATTTGGGGGCCCCGTAAGAAAAAAGATGTTAAAGATAGGACTATGAGCTTTTGCCGTTAAGGAGATATGGTAAATATGTGCAGATGTACAAAATTTCATATTCGTATCTCAAACTATGTTCTAGTTGTGGACCCCTGAAATTGCACATTTTAGGCTAACTGACTCACTCA